>ML392341.1:0-116811 GCA_005239525.1 Nicotiana knightiana
ATTAAAACACCTAAAATGCATGGTATATAATGCTAAAAATCATGAATTCTAGCCACGCATCAATAGGCCTATAGGAAAATGACATTTTGGGCTTAATGAAATGGGCTAATCGCTTTAGCCCAATTAAATGGGCTAGCCCAATGGGTTAAGACTTATTTATTTAATTCATGTATATTGGACTTGATTCAATTATATTAGCCCATAATATTTATTTGGACTAGTATATTCATAATATAATCCAAATTATTTATTGAATTTGAATTCAATAAAATTTATATGCTTACAAATGCCCCCTACTTCAAGGTTTATCGAGGTGTGAGCTCGTGAACTCCAATGATAAGACTTGAAGTACCACTAAGATTAAAAAAAAAAGAATTTATTCTTTTCAAAAAAATCTCTTTGGACTTGATCGCACACATTTCCTTCAATGTGAAACATGAAATATCAAAATTGAAGCTCTTGTTTTACATTTTCATGTAAATCCTCCAACATAATCACTCAGATAGACCTTCTCAATTAAGGAGATGAGCAACTTTGCGTGCCATAATATTTTCCTATCCAATTAGGAGATTAACAGTTAATGATAACTAATCAAAATAACTCCATCTTTGACTTTTGAATTATTACTTTAATCCAATTCTCCCTGAATTTTTTTTAAGTAGAAAAGTAACTTGACTTTTCTGGAATTTTAGCCAAACTTAGGCACTAACCCACGTAATCTTCTTATTTCCAATTGACAATTCCTAGGAATTTGTCTCCAATTATGATTGTGATAACACAATAACCAAACTAGCCTTGGACATCGAGGGCCAGTGGTTAACTCAATTCAAATAGGAGACGAATTACAATGCTTATCCCACGTCGGAAATTTGACCTCGACAGCTGCCTCCAGAAATCTATATAAGCTCGTATATTCTTTGCTCAATTAGCATCAATTCCAGCGTTCGCAAACCATTTTGAGTCTTGGAAGCATTAACGCGAAGGTAATTTCTTCTTTTCTTCTTGTGATTTCTTTCTTTGTATTTTTTTGTAGGTAAAACAAGAAGGATATATTCTTGCTTAACGAGATGATCTACGTATGACGAAGGAAATCTTAGGGTGTGAAGGGATGGGTACTAATCCTTTCCGGAATATCGGAGAGATTACTCTCAATGTGACCCGACTACCGGAGAGATTACTCTCAAAGTGACCCGACTGTTGGAGAAATTACTCTCAATGTGGCCCGACTACTGGAGAGATTAATTTCAATGTGGCCCGATTACCAGAGATATTACTCTCAATGTGGCTCGATTACCGAAGATATTACTCTCAATGTGGTCCGATTACCGGAGAGATTACTCTCAATGTGGCCCGACTACCGGAGAGATTACTCTCAATGCGGCCCGACTACCGGAGAGATTACTCTCAATGTGGCCCGATTATCAGAGAGATTACTCTCAATGTGGCCCAACTATCGGAGATATTACTCGCGATGCGGCCCGACTATCGGAGGCCATTTCATCCATTAGACCTTTGTGCCCATTATAATATTCTTGATTTGGATTTTGATGATATTTCTTTCTCTTTTTTTTTGCAGCTCGAAGAGATGACAAATTTCAGAGACTATACCTCACTTTCCTCCAAGCTCAGATATCTCAATCGATACCGAAGATGGCATAAAACAAACTAAGCTTTTGGTTCACACCCCACAAGCTGGCCGGTATGCAACCTTCTAGCCTTCTTTGAGGAACTCCCTTTATGTAGAAAACTGGACCTTGGAGCACAAGTCAACTTCTAATCCATTGTCCAAGATATGGTCTCTCCAAGCGCCAAACCATCGCCACGTGAACATTGCTATCACCTTTCCGAACTTAGGACGTCGCATAATTCAAGGCGAAGTACGTTGGGGAAACATAACAACAATCGAGGGCGAGTATCACATATTCTAGGATATTGGGAATGGGCTGAATACGTACTTGGTGGAAGCCAACAAACCCTGAGTACATCAAAGATTTATGATGCTGTCTATGCCTCACTTTTCACTTATGATTAAAACTCGAATATTTTACAAGCATTTTGTGAGGCTTGGTGCCCCAAGACGAACATGCTTCTTACATCAGCTGGAGAACTATCTAACTCTATTTGGGACTTACATATTCTTGGAGGTCCGCCCATTGTGGGTTCTCCGTATGAAGAAGTGTTACCTGAGACAAAAGAACTTATTGGTTTGGACGAAAAAAAGATAAGATTTATCCCTCGATCTTGCGAGTATTTATTTGTTGCCTTTCATCGTCTTAAGGAAGGTACGAGTGCTAACCAAAAGGTCTCCTTCATTAAGTGGACAAATTTTTGATATAACAAAACTTTAATATATAAACCTGCCCCACTGCGAAAGGAAAAGAAATCTGCGCGCCTAAAGTCGACACATAATCCTAACAGAGTTATTCCCAAGACAACGAGGTGGTCGAGTGATCAAGAAGTTATATTCTTCAAGCTTAGGGTGAGGTCTGACAAGAAATATGAAACTTATGTAGCAGCATTCTTATCAATTTGGCTATGTGCCTTTGTGTTTCCCAAGGCGAAAAATTTCATTCGTCTCGAGACTTTTAAGATGGCAAGCACAATGGGAGGCGGGCGAAGGATTATCCTTGTGGTCCCAGTTTTGGCGAGTATTTATCATTGTTTGAATAAGATTTCGTGTTCTTCCCAACTTGATTAGGTCAGAGTTTGTTTTTCCATTCATTATGTTTATGGCTGGCTTGCACATTACTTCAAAACCCATTTTCCACTTGCTAAGGGTCCGTCTGTCCCTTTGATGGTAGCATACTCAGGAGAGGGAGCTGCGAGGTACTTTGACAAGAAGGATGCAAGAAAACACATCCACACTGGGGAGGATATAGTTTGGACACTAACAATGTTAACCAATTCTCGTCCTTATTATTATGGGGATAACGATGCCCCTCAAGAGTTGGAGTCAAATTACTTCATGAGATTACGTTTTAATTACCTCCCTTTGAGGTGTGGTAACTCATTCATCATCAAGCCATATAGCCCGCATCGGTTTGGTCGTCAATTTGGGTTTTACCAGAACATCCCCGGTTTTTTGGAGAATGATATCTGTAACGCCTCTCTAGATGAAGGACTCAAATTTGGAGGATTTGCACACTGTATCGATCTATGTCACGCGCGATTTTCCCCCCAACAGGGGATCCTGTGGAGAAACCTTTCTCCACCAATTATATGTCTTGGTGGGAGAAAGCACATGGGAAGTTTGTCGAGAATAATTTACAAGCTTTGGTAGACAATGTTGGACTAAAGTCTACTACTCCTTTGGTAGGTGAAGATCAAGGTGTTGGAAAAATGCTCCCAAAAGTTAAACAGCCACCCACTCCAATCCCAAAAGTAGTTACACAACATAAGAAAAAGAAGCTTAAATTCTCAAAGGCAGCTTTGAAAGAGGTGGTGTGTACTTCAACGGATATAGAGAAGCACCCTCCAATTCTTCCATTTAGCACGCAAGTTCCTCAGGATACAAGCCAGAGTAGTAATGAAGATCAAAATTGGAAAAGGAAACAGCCTAACCCAGTAGAGATCGTAGAGGTTCCAAGTGTTGATAGTACCTCAAGAACGCATACAGTTTGGAACAATGAGGTACAAATACAACCACCTTTCCCTTTATTTTTATTTTTTTAATTGACCGAATAGAAAATATTCACTCTCTATGCATTTTTCTTATGCAGTTAAATGCCATTGGGCATCCGGTAGTATCCCCACATGATAAGTCGCAAGTGAGTAATGAATCTATTGGAGGGCCTACATCTAAAGTATAGTCATCTTCAAAGGCATCATCTCTTCCTCATGACGAAGCCCTAAAAAGACAAACTCCAAATGAGATAACTCGCGTTCCACCAATGACAAATACAACGGTATCTATTTTTGAAGGAAATAACATTGTCTTTAATCGCAAAAAGAAATTCATCTTGGGAATTTGGGAGGACGTTTGTAATAGACTCTCCAAAACTCGTGCAGAATTGCTTTCATCTTATAGGGAGAAAATTATTGAGATTTTCGAGGATATGAAGAAGAAGAATATTTTGGATTTTTCTCCATTAGAGAGTTTACTGGATTCTCTTTTTGAGCTTGCCGCGTCATATGACCAAGAACGATCTATTATGGCTGATAAGACGAGTGAAGATGAGAAGCTAGAGCTGATTTCTAAAGCTAAAGAGCGTCTCAAGTCGTTAAAACTTGAAGCAAGTGAGAAAGTCAAAAAAAGTTTCCTCTAGTGAAAAGAAACTGAAGAGAGTTGTGAAGAAGTTGCAGACATTACAACAAGAGAAGGAGAACCTCGAAGGTGTTATAGAGGCGACTCAAAAGGAGGATGGAGAGATTCAGGAAAAGTTTTAGCTGCCGAGACTAAGGTCTCTTCATATTGTCGCGCCCCCCTTTTTTCGCCGAGTGCTCCTTTCGGGGCCCGGTTGAAAGGGGTTTATGACATGGGTCGAGACAACTAGTTCTTTTTGGGAAAGGAATTTGCATATTTTGAAGAGTAGCCACCTAACGATTTTAACGTTAGGGCACCTAAAGGGTTCAATCACAACTACATTACTAACCAGAGACTGGGTAAGGGCTTGAAATTATCCTAAGGGGAAGGTGTTCGGCACCCCTCAGGATCCACAAGTGTGGTTCCCAGCCAAATGGTTTCTGTGAATTTATAATTAGCAAATAACAAGTAAAGGATCAAATAAGAGGGGATTTAAGTCTTAAGCATGAAGATGTTTGAAAATAGTAAAGGACATTAGACTTTGAAAGGATTACGAGCTAAGCAAATAAAAGGTATCCTAGGTTTATAATAAAATGGATCACATCAATGCAATACCCGGTAATCACTCCTCGAAGAGGGGCTACACGTGATATTAGTGCACCGGTCATCATATCCATATTCTACCCTTTCTCACCCCGTGAAAGTAACTAAATCGAGTGTTGGTCTTGACCCCTATTGCATGCTGTTACCCGTCCCTTCCTATCAGTCCCGGAGGAAATTAGGACTCCTACCCTAAAGGAGGTGCTAGGCATACCCTCAGGTTTTAAAGGTGAAAATGCTTAGGCGACATATAATAAACAAGTAGGACTGCAGATAAGGGGTAGCACATAAACAGAAAAAGGGCTCAAAGACCTCCAAAAACAGTGCACATAAACAACATGTCTCATACACAATTAAGGTTCAGATTCAGATCCTACGCATGGTTTTTAAGTGATAATAACAAAGACAAATTTATTGCATAACTCAGAGAGGAAGTCTTAATCAGGCTTGCCTACTGGTTTTAAGCATGCTGACAGTTGAACACTAATCACAAAGGACAGTTCTAGTTTTATTTCTTAAGTTGATTACCTAAGGCTTGCCTAGGTGTAAGATAACATGCAACAATTATTCAGATTGGTTATAGCTAATAACATGCAATTCTAGGTGTTGAAGATGTGCAAGGACTAGTTACCAGTTGTTTAGAACATGGGACTATTTTAGATATCTGTATTTAGACTAAGTGTAGTTAAATGAATACGATCCTATAGCATGATGTCTAATGTAACATGATGCATGGTAACCTAAACAGAATTTCTAAATGCACATAAAATCATAACATTATGCACCGTTCAGGAATAACAAGAGTACAACTTGTTAATGTTACTTACCTAGAAATAGGATCTCTAAGTGCGCAGGCGTGGTGAGACATGATTGCAGTTTATTTATCCTAGGACAGGTTTTCTAATGAAGTTTCAGAACATTTTTACATGGACAGAATCACGTAATAGCAGTTCATTTTATTGTTATTATTTATCCTATAGGCATGAATTCTAAGCGTAGATGAGATGTTGAATATAATACACATAAATCCTAAGTAACATGATATCTAATGCATGGACATATGAACCTACACAGGATCTCTATTGCAAAGATAGGGAATAAAAACCTAAGCATGGTTTCTACCCTTGTAATAGCTAGGCATGCATAGTTACCCCTCCCGTTTCACTATCCAGCCCCAGAATTATTTACAAATTATTACAGGCCAAGGATTATGAACTACACAACCATAAGTGAAAAAAAGAAGAAGTTATTCTATAGGGAGCCTTCAATTAGGCCCAAATCCTCTAAACCTCATTGCCATATGGAATTCATAGCCTTTTCATAGTCCGGGTGTGTCAAATTTCCCTAAGGACCTCAAGGGCTCCCGGGCAGTGCTCACACCCAGACTTAGTAACCAGGAGTTAAACATGTGTAGTGTGGAAATACCAGCCTCAACGTGTCAGAGTTTAGAGGGAACTCAAGGTCGCAAAGCAGTGCTCACACCGAGGGGGCAGAACTTAAAGATCTAGGAATCAAGTGAAGTGCATGAGATAGATTTGAAAAGGTTTTGACACAAAACAATACCAGATTGATTTAGTAAATAAAGAAGTTTTCTGAAAAAAGGTTTTGATAAGTAATGAAACAACTTGAATATAATGTAAACATATTTGGAAAGCAGCAAACAACTCGCACAGGTTCAACACATTCAAGCATAGATTTCACTCAGGGACAATGGGGATTGGGGACACATTGAAATAGATTAGCATTAGAGAAGTATTACAGTGTCACAGACTGGTATTAGGTCTGACCAGTCAACAACACAGTTAGGACAATGCTAAAAACATCACAGGAAAATCATTTTAAAGTGGAGTCATGAAACCCTAGTTGAAGACGAAGAGTCGTTTTAGAGAAAGTCAGAGAGTTTTTGAGGGAAACAACGAAATAACTCAAAAAATATACAGATATCAGAAATCTAAAGAATTGGGAGAGTTTTAAACATTTAGGGTTTCAAAGAGAACCCATAGAGATAAAGAAAAACCTCAAACGTAGTTGATTTAAACCCCAAAAGTCATAGATCTTACTTGGACGGACGGAGGTGGCCGGAGAATGGTGAGTACAGGCCTGGGGGGGAGGGGGGTAGGAGAGTGAACCCAGGTCTCTTGAATACCTTAGGGATAGCAACACCGGTCGTAAAGGAACTATATGAGGCAGGAGGGTAGTAAGTACTCCATGGCCTACGGTGGAGAGGTGGCTGGAGAAGATGAAGGGCCTCATCAGAGGCGGAGAAGAGACTGGAAGTCTCTAGAGATTTAGAGAAAGAGAGATAGAGTAGAGAGATAGAGAGACCGAGTGAATGAGGGGTCGGGGAGGGGGGGAAGGGGTAGTCTCCTAGGTTTAATTATGGTAACACTAATCTAGGCCGTTGATTTAAATTGATCAACGAGTTAGATTAGTCATGAGGTTGGGCCAGGTAGGAATTTGGTTTGGGCTGGGGTTAATTGGGTTAGGACCAAGTTTGATTTGGGCTGGAATTTAAATAAAGAATGGCTATTTGTTAAATACCCATTAAAATTAGATAAATGACTAATAAAAATAGCTAATAATCATATACAAATTAAATTAAGGATAAATAGGTGAAATTAAGGTAATTAACTAATATTTAAAATATACAATGACTAACTATTGAATTAAAATGGCATAAAATGTACAATTAGGCTATAATTGCAAAATTATTGTAATTATAGCTAAATAATGCCAAATTGGATAATTTGTGAAATAATTAAATCCTAATAGGATTAAAAATGATATATTAAGCTGAGAAATATTTTAAAATTATTTATAATACAATTTATGAATAATTATTGAATATAAAAATACTGAATAAATTGGAAAAGAATTTAATAAAAATATGAAAAATTACGGAAAAATACCAGTTATTATAAAGAGTGATTTTGAAGGTATATATGCAAATTTTAAAATAGTTTGAGAAAAAATTGGGTATCAACAACTGCCCCTCTTTACCCGGGAAGGATGAAAGTGTTGTCTGGTAAAGATATGATGGCTAATTTTGACCGAGTGAAATGGTTTGGAGAGATTCCGGCCGCACCCTGGTTTCTGAGTTGCCTACATATCCCATGTTTTAGAGGAATCGGACCGTATGTAGTTCAGGAGTCATCGACAAAGCATACCGATGGAGCATTTTACAAGAACGACCGCAACATATAAGATTGATTGAATAAACGACTTATGGGGTAATTAGGAGAATTGGAGCGGGATCGCTCCTGCCGGGACAGCTGCTGCTTGCCGGGTTACCTGCAAATGAGTAATACAAGCATATCGTGCGTAATTTAAACATGATACAAATTCCCGTTGGACTATGAATGTTGTCTTTGGACGGTTAAGGATGACGTCGTTAGACCATGATGTCCTGGGCCATGAATTGCTTGATGCAAGATTCGAAGGCCATGAAATGATGTTCTCGGGCCATGAAGATGATGCCTCCGAACCATGATGCCTTTGACTAATGATATTCAAACTGATAAAAGAGATCCTCAGGCCATGACATGGTGTTCTCGGGCCATGAAGATGGTGCCTCCGAACGATGATTCCTTTGGATAAGTTGGCGATATTTCAGCCCATGAAGATGCAATAGTATGATGCTGACAAAACAAAGCTTAGTCTTGCGAATTAAAGGGGCAGATCTTAGCCCAAAAAGGAAAGCGCAGTAAATAATGCTAGAGGCGTTGGTTGCTTTTGAGAAGTAAATGGGAGGCAGCGTTTAGCCTCGGAAGGCATAAAGGTAGCCTTATGCAAGATGCGAATGCAAATGAAGGTAGCGTTTAACCTCGGAAGGCAGAAAGGTAGCCTTATACAAGATGCGAATGTAGATGGAGGTAGCGTTTAAACTCGGAAGGCAGAAATGTAGCCTTATGCAAGATGTGAATGCAGATGAAGGTAGAGTTTAACCTCAGAAGGTAGCCTTATGCGAGATACGAATGTAGATGGAGGTAGCGTTTAACCTCGGAAGGCAGAAAAGTAGCCTTATCCAAGATGCGAATGCAGATGGAGGTAGCATTTAACCTCAAAAGGCAGAAATGTAGCCTTATGCAAGATGCGAATGCACATGGAGGTAGCGTTTAAACTCGGAAGGCAGAAAGGTAGCCTTATGCAAGATACAAATGCAAATGGAGGTAGCGTTTAACCTCGAAAGGCAGAAAGGTAGCCTTATGCAAGATGCGAATGCAGATGGAGGTAGCGTTTAACCTCGGAAGGCAGAAAGGTAGCCTTATGCAAGATTAAGGAAGGACAACAGAAATTCTTAGTTGGTGTTAAATTACGGTAGAACACTGTGATAATGAAGCATCGTTTGTGCTGATAATAAATGTTGGCATGACGAGTTTGAGGAACGATGTCTGTCCTTTGAGCGGATAATATGTTTTGGGGCTTTTGCAATTTTGTCCCTGCATCCAAAGAAAGACCGTGAGTTTTGTAAAGGGGAAAGGTTAGTTCGCATTCCTGCTGGCTCTGCTTGGCTCGTTTGCTTGATCATGATGATACTGTCTGTATCACTGGAATAACATTCGCAAAACAAGCTGCTTTAGAAAAAATAAATATGCATGATTTTGTAAAAGTATAATATATAATCTAAAATAGTTTTAGATGAACCGACGACATGACACGACTCGAGACATTGCAACCTCTCCTGTTGCGGAATTTTGAGGGTCCTCCTCAAAATTCTGCCCCGGTTTGCTAGGTGGACGCCTCTAACTGCTGCTTGTACGGCGATTGGTCGAAATTGCTTCAGAATTTTGAGGATCCTCCTCAAAATTTTGCCCCAGTTGGCTGGGTGAATGTTTGTGGACTGCTGCTCGCTTCAGAATTTTGAGGGTCCTCCTCAAAATTCTACCCAGTTTCCAATTGCGGGGAAAAATAGATTTTTATTGAATTGTGACCGAACCCATAGGGCTGCCTATGTATCCCCTCTTAAATAGGAATCAGGTCAGGCGTAGTTCAATTTACATCACTGAGAAATCATAAAGATTACACATAGTAGCGCTTGACTGCATCTGACTTGATCGGTTTCGGCCAAACTTCTCCGTCCTTTTCTGCAAGTGTGAGTGCTCCTCCTGTCAGCACTCTATGAACCATGTACGGACCTTTCCAGTTGGGAGAGAACTTCCCCTTGGCTTCATCTTGATGCAGAAAGATTTTCTTTAACACCAGCTGCCCGAGTGTGAATCGTCTCGGCTTGACTTTCTTGTTCAAGGCCCTGGCCATTCTGTTTTGATATAGTTGACCATGACATACTGCATTCATTCTCTTCCCATCTATAAGGGATAGTTGCTCATAATGGCTCTTTACCCACTCTGCACCGCTGAGCTCAGCTTCCTGTATAATTCTTAGAGATGGAATCTCCACTTCGGCAGGAATAACAGCCTCTGTACCACAAACTAGCATATAGGGAGTTGCCCCTATTGATGTGCGGACAGTGGTGCGGTATCCCAATAAAGCGAATGATAACTTTTCATGTCACTGCTTGTGCCTTTCTATCATCTTCCTTAGTATCTTCTTGATGTTTTTGTTAGCGGCCTCTACGACTCCATTTATCTGAGGTCTGTATGCTGTGGAATTTTTGTGTTTGATCTTGAGAGTTTCACACATATCTTTCATCAAGTCAATGTTGAGATTAGAACCATTATCGGTGATGATTGACTCGGGAACTCCGAACCGACAAATAATGCAATCGCGGACAAAGTCAGCCACGACTTTCTTAGTAACTGCTTTGTAGGAGGCCGCTTCGACCCATTTAGTGAAGTAGTCAATGACGACCAAAATGAACCTGTGGCCATTGGAGGCGGAAGGCTCGATTGGTCCAATAATGTCCATACCCCAAGCGGCGAACGACCATGGTGAGCTGGTTGCATTGAGCTCACTTGGAGGCACCTTTATCATATCCCCATGTATCTAGCAGCGGTGACACTTCCGAACATACAGGATGCAGTCCGTTTCCATAGTCATCCAAAAGTAACCAGCTCGGAGTATCTTCTTTGCTAGAACAAAACCGTTCATTTGTGGGCCACAGGTCCCAACATGAATTTCTTCGAGCAATTTTGATGCTTCTTTTGCGTCAACACACCTTAATAACCCCAAATCGGGAGTCCTCCTATACAGGATTCCTTCGCTGTGAAAGAAATTGTTGGACAATCTCCGAAGTGTGCGTTTCTGAGTGGAATTTGCAAGCTCGGGGTATTCTCCTTTTGCCAAGTACTCATCGATGTCATGAAACCAAGGATTTTCGTCTGCTTCTTCTTCGACATGGGCACAGTAAGCTGGCTGTTTATGGATCTTTATAGGAATAGGGTCAATGAAATTCTTGTCCGGATGCTGGATCATTGAGGAAAAAGTAGATAATGCGTCGGCGAACTCATTCTGGATTCTGGGGACCTGCCAGAACTCTATCTTCATGAACCTCTTTCTTAATTCTTGTACGTGGTGCAGATACGACAATATCTTGGAATTCTTTGTTGCCCATTTTCCTTGTACCTGATGTACCAATAAGTCTGAATCACCGATCACTAACAGCTCCTGGACGTTCATGTCAATGTCCATATTGAGCCCTAAGATGCAGGCTTCATATTCGGCCATATTGTTGGTGCAAGGGAACCTGAGTTTGGCGGATATCAAATAATGCTGACCGGTCTCTGATACTAGGACTGATCCAATACCGACTCCCTTGAAGTTTGCTGCTCCATCAAAGAACATCCTCCAACCATCATAGGATTCTGCAATATCTTCTCCTATGAATGATACCTCTTCATCAGGAAAATATGTTTTCAGGGGTTCGTATTCTCCGTCTACGGGATTCTCAGGAAGATGGTCTGCCAGAGCTTGTCTTTTAACTGCCTTCTGAGTCATGTAAACAATATCGAATTTGCTCAGCAGGATTTGCCACTTGGATAGCTTGCCAGTGGGCATGGGCTTCTGAAAGATGTACTTTAAGGGATCCATCCCTTATATGAGATATGTTGTGTAGGCACATAAGTAATGCCTCAGCTTTTGGGCGACCCAAGTTAGAGCACAATAGGTACGCTCTAATAGAGAATACTGGGCCTTATATGGAGTGAACTTCTTGCTGAGGTAATAAATAACTTGTTCCTTCCTTGCCGTTTCATCGTGCTGCCCCAGAACGCAGCCGAAAGCTCCATCTAACACGGCAAGATAGAGTAACAGAGGTCTGCCTGGCTCGGGCGGTACTAGGACTGACGGTGTTGACAAATATCCTTGATCCTGTCGAAAGCCTTTTGACAATCGTCGGTCCACTTGGTCGCAACGTCCTTCTTCAGCATCTTAAAGATTGGCTCACAGATGACTGTAGACTATGCTATAAACTGGCTGATGTAATTAAGCCTCCCCAAGAAACTCATCACATCTTTCTTGTTCCTTGGTGGTGGTAGTTCTTGAATGGATTTGACTTTTGACGGATCCAATTATATTCCCCGACGGCTTACAATAAACCCCATCAACTTCCCAGCAGGAACTGAATGCACACTTTGCGGGGTTTAGTTTCAGATTGTATTTTCGCAATCTATTGAAGAACTTCCCCAAATTCTTCATGTGATCAACAACTTTCTTTTATTTGATAATGAAATCATCCACATACACCTCGATCTCCTTGTGAATCATGTCATGGAATATGGTGGTCATGGCCCTCATGTAGGTGGCCTATGCATTCTTTAAGCCGAATGGCATCATCTTGTAACAATACACTCCCCACGACGTGATGAACACCATTTTCTCAGCATCTTCCTCATCCATCCAAATCTAGTGATAACCAGCGAAGCAATCCACGAAGGACTGCAATTCATGCTTGGCGCAATTGTCAATCAGAATGTGTATATTTGGTAAGGGGAAGTCATCTTTCGGACTGGCCTGGTTGAGATCCTGGTAGTCGACGCAGACTCTGACCTTCTCGTCCTTCTTTGGCACAGGTACAATGTTGGCTAACCATGTCGGGTACTCCACTACTTGGAGAACTTTGGCGTTGATCTTCTTGGTAACTTCTTCTTTGATTTTCAAACTCATGTCGGGTTTGAACTTTATGACCTTTTGTTTCACTGGTGGACACGCTGGATTGGTTGGTAGTTTGTGAGCCACAATAGACGTACTTAGACCAGTCATGTCATCATACGACCATGCAAATACATACTCATACTCTTTTAGAAACTCTGTGTATTCTTTCTTTTCTGATGGTGACAAATGAATGCTGATGCGAGTCTCCTTGACGCTTTCTAAATCTCCTAGGTTGATAACTTCGGTCTCGTCCAGGTTGTACTTAGGTCTGTTCTCAAAGTTCTCAACTTCTTTGAAAATCTCGTCAGGTATGTCATCTTCGTCTAAATCAATGTCCATTTTCCGCGTTGTCTCATTGCATGTCACAGTCATCGGTTCATCAAGACAAGTAATAGTAATGTTGTATAAATAAAGTAATGATAGAAAACAATAGCAATAAATATCGGATTCGTAAGAGAAATTTAGAAGATGCTTTGATGAATTGAATAACTGTTTTGAACATTGAAGATCTTATTGCAGAAATTGAAAAATGCAGGAAAAGGAAAATCATTTAGTAAATAAAACAGTAAATAATGCTTGTTTTAGCCTTGCTACCCCGAGGCTCGTCGGGCTTTGGTCGTCTTGATAGACGAGTTCTTGAGATATGTCCCCTTGCTTACAGTTTGTATGGAAGGGCCTTCCTCCCCCTCCTCCTCGAGAACAACATAGCAATCCATATCCTCGTCCTCTAGGAACAAACTCCTCATTGCTGCAAGTGCTTCTTCTTTGTCTGATCCGTAAATAATGTCGGCTTGATTGAAAGTCTGCTCAAGATGCCAAGGTGGCGACCAGTCGTTGAATTCCTGCCAAGTGTACTAATATCCCAGACCGAAAGTGGTACCATGTTTCTTGAGTCTTATGGGCTTTGTGATCCCTTGGAGATTCTTACTGAGCCCTTTGCCTGGCTCATATCCTCTCCGGTTCAAGATTCTTTCAATCTTGCTATCCCACCACTTGTCCTTGTCGATAGCATTGATCCACTCAATGTGGTGGTAAGTTCCCCCGCCTATCTTCCTTTTTCTGTCAATGACCGGAATAGTTTGACGACTATAAATGGGGTTGCTACCGTCACCATGAATAATCACCTCTTGGTGGTTCCACTCGAATTTTATCGCCTGATGTAGCGTTGACGTTACGGCCCCAGCAACATGAATCCAGGGTCGTCCCAATAATAGGTTGTAGGAT
Organism: Nicotiana knightiana; assembly: GCA_005239525.1. Taxonomy (NCBI): domain Eukaryota; kingdom Viridiplantae; phylum Streptophyta; class Magnoliopsida; order Solanales; family Solanaceae; genus Nicotiana; species Nicotiana knightiana. The sequence goes on from ML392341.1 coordinate 14,117, forward strand.
GCTGGCACATCTATCACTTGGAAATCCACTTCGAACCAAGTCGGTCCTAGCTGCAGACATAGACTGGTCTCCCCCAATGGTGGACCTCTGAGAACCGTCAAAGGCTTTCACATTGATCGCTCCATCTCTTATCTCATGTAGCCCTTTACCCAACTTCTTGAGTGTTATCAATGGACATATGTTAAGACTGGAACCTCCATCGATCATGATCCTTGTGATGAAATTATCTTCGCACTGTACGGTGATGTGCGGCTCTTTGTTGTGCCCCAATCCTTCAGGTGGTAGCTCGTCCTCATGAAAAGTGATTTTGTGACTTTCCAGTACCTGGACTACCATATTGGCCATTTATCTGCTAGTGATGTTTTTTGGCACATATGCTTCACTCAACACTTTCAACAAAGCATTTCTGTGTGTTTCAGAATTCTGTAGCAAAGAGTGGATGGATATCTGTGCCGGTGTCTTGTTCAGCTGGTCGATGAATGAATACTCCTTAGCCTGTACCTTTCTCCAAAGGTCATCGGGACCTATTTCGATAAGAGGAGGCCGGTTGGCAGTCAGCTTTCTTTATTCAGCCAGATGCTCAGAGGTGTAGACCCTACCAGTTCTCGTCATACCCTGTGCTATGACAGCCTCCTCAGACCTGACCTTGCCTTTCCTTCTTGCCTCGGATGTATAGTTCTAAGGGATACCATTTGAATAGAAGGGTGGCGTGGTTGACACTGCCACCGGAATCAGTGCGACCATCCTTACTTCAAATGGAATGTGTGTTCGGGGTGGCAAGACTGCGACCTCGAATGGTGACCATGCATTTGCTGGAGATACAAATTCAACTTCAAATGGCATAGGTGACTTTGTTGGTGGCGCTGCTTCAAACTCAAGTGGTATAGACATATTCACCTCATCATCCTCAGATGGTTGAATCTAGACTATGATCGGTTTGAGAGTGACTGCAGGTTTCTTTGGGTCATCGCCTTCTACGATCAACCCGATTGATCCCTCGGGATTCTAATCATCTTCTGTTTCAATCATATGGATACCTCCACCCTTATGGTCTGGCAAATGATTGTTGCGGACGTTTGGAGCAGGGTCTTTTGCCACAATAATCTTATTGTCAACGAGAGCCTGTATTTTGTCCTTTAGAGAGCGGCATTCTTTGATGGCGTGTCCTTTCATGCCAGAATGGTATGCATAGGATTTGTTTGGGTTAACCCACTGAGAAGGGTTCTCAGGGGTGGCAGCAGGGATATATGTGACATAACTAGCAACTTTGAGCTTCTCATACAGCTGGTCAATGGGCTCGGCTATGGCGGTGTATTGCTTTGGAGGGCGGCGATCAAAATTGGGACGAGGTCTAGGGAAGTTTTGGCGTGTAGGGGGTGATTGGTAATGGGATGGCTGGGAATTATAAGTGTGGTAGACAGGAGCAGGTTGTGAGTATCTGGGCGAAGCATGTTGATATGTGGGTGGTGGAGCTTGGTAGGGAGATGGTGGAACTTGGTAGGAAGGTGGTGGAGCTTGGTATGTGAGTGGAGGTGTTGGATAAGCTTGGTATTTTAGTGGGGACTTGGCTCTTTGTGAAATCATTACAGCTCCCACATCTCTCTTCTTAGACACACCACCGGACTGTAAAGCCTTGTTAGTGGCTTGCAAGGCTTCAAAATTTGTAACCATACCGCTTTTAATACCTTCTTCAATCCGCTCACCCAATTTGATGATGTTGGGGAACTTGTGGCTTCAACCATCATTAACCGTTCATAATACTGCGGGTCCTGAGCCCGGACAAAGAACTTGTTCATCTGGTCTTCCTGTAGAGCAGGTATGACTTTAGCGGCTTCTGACCTCCAGCGAGTAGCATACTCGCGGAAGGTTTCTGTGTGTTTATTCTTCAAATTTTGAATGTAGAACACATCTGGTACGTTCTCTGTGTTGAATCTAAACATGTCCATAAAGTTAGACGCCATGCTTACCCAATTTGACCATTTCTTGGGGTCTTGGCTGATGTACCAAGACAATGCGTCTCCCTTCAAACTCCTCATGAACAACTTCATGCGGATTCTTTCATCCTTCCCAACGCTAACCAACTTGTCACAATAGGTCCTCAGATGGACTCTCGGATTACCAGTACCGTCAAATATTTCGAACTTTAGAGGTTTGTACCCCTCGGGTAGTTCGACATCAGGTTGTATACAAAGGTCTTCATAATTAAATCCTTCAATTCCCTTGGTTCCTTCAACACCCTGGACTCGGCTGGTCAATTTCTTAAGCTCCTCGGCCAGGTTCCTTATAAGTAAGTCCTTTCCGTCAAACTCGGATGTCTGTGAGATAGGCGGAGTGGAGTGGGTCACGGTTTCCACATAGATGGGATTGTTATAGGTGTGGAAATGGTCCTTTGTGGGGTTTTGAGGTTCTGGGATGAGTAGTGGAGTGTTATTTGAGGTGTGACAAGCATTGCACTGCGTCGGGAGAGTTTGGTTCTTTGGGGGAGTGGCGTGATGGTGAGGTGCGTGATGATTTTGCTGTCTTGGGATATTTTGTGGAGGACTGGGGTTTTGAGCATTTGGAAGGTTGACGTCGGGGACGTTGAGGGAAAATGATAGGTTGTCCAGATTCCGGACTTGATCGAGTTCTTCCTAAAACTTCAGCAATTTCTGTTCAAGTGGTGACATGCTTTCATGCAGGACCTGAATACCTCAGCCATCAGTGGCCTCTACCCGTTCAATCATATTCTCCTTTCTGGTGCCGCTGGACTCTTCCATCTTACTTTTTCCTTTGTCTTTTCCTTTAGGAGGAGTAGGAGGAGGAGTAGGTGGAGGGCCCTTGGATCTTGTGCAATAGGCTGATGATGCCAGAATGCACGAACTAACCTTTGGGGAGGGGAGTAAGAAAAAGAAATAAAAACAAAAGGTAACCAAGTCAGTGAGGATTATGAAAAGAATATTGCGATATTTAAACACATAATGCGGAAATGTAAAGCGCATCCTAAGTTGGGAACCGCTTTGTGCCCGAGGTAGGCCTAGCGACAAATTGATTTGGAGAACTTAAAATGCTAAATGCCTCATTTTTTTGATAAGAAAAATAGACAAATCCCAAAACGATAGACGAAAAATAATAGTCACTAATGGCCATTGGTCCCTATCTACTGGTCCCAGAAGGACCTTCCCCAGACTCGGCATTCTTGCTTTCCTTGTACAATTTTCACAGCTCGCGAAGTCCCAGAAATAGGTAGGTTCTGGCTAGATATCCTCCTGCAGCTCCCTCAGCCTTTTGACAATCCTCGACTCTTTTGATGAACTTTGCTTCCAGTTCGACTATACCTCGTTCCATGTACCCCAGCCTCTTGTTGGCGCTGATAGCCATGTTCTTCCATTCCTCGATTAATTTCTTGTTGGACTCTTGTATCTTGTGGTGGTCATCCTCATATTCCTGGATCCTTTTGCATAGTTGGTTGTATTTGACTTGTGCGTCGGCCCTTTCATCTATAACCCTGTGACCTCGGACGTACCCCGACTTGCTCTGGCCACCCAAATCCTCTTCTAACCAACCAAGATAGAAAGGGGTATAACCAGCATGATACCTGTCTGGTTCGATGGTGTCTTTCTCAAGTATAATCTTGCAGTACCACAGGTGCTGAGCTTGGCACTTGTGAGGACTGTCATTATTTTGAAAGTCAGCTCGAAGATGGCTCATCTTCTCGACCCTAGGGATGAATTGCTTCCTACCTTCTTGCCTCATAACTCGAAGAGGGACGTATCAGAAATGATGCGTCTCGGGATCGAATGATGAAATCATCCGTCGGAAACCATTCAAACATTCATTGAACCTGCTCTTCAGTCAAGTTATCAAAAAGCTCAACCCATCCCTCGGCATTTTCAGGCTGAGCGAACATGTCGCGGCTATAATTCATTCGCTTTGGGTGATGAAAAGCGATGTGGTCATCCCACATTCTGCAGTGAATGTTTTGTCGGTATTCGCTTCTTTGGAGATGTTCCATGAGCTTGAGTTGAAGTAATAAATTGCAACCTTCGAAATTCTTTGCTCCTTGTTGACACCTTTCTAAGGCCTGACATATGTCTGCAATGATCATGGGCACAATGCTGAAGTCTTGCCCATTTACCCCTTCCATTATGGTCTTAGTTACCATGGCTAGCCTGGTATGGATCCTTTACTTCTTCATTGGGAACACGATCAAACCCAAAAAGCAAACCATAAACACGAACACTCGGAGATGGACGAGTCCCAGAGAGGTGATAGCAAACTCGTCATGGTAGGTACGGTATGATTTGCTGTAGCCATACCTTTCGTACAAGTAGTCAAAAGGAATGTACGAATCCTCCAAACATACCAATTCTGCATCCTTTTTCAGGCCCATCATTTTGAGGAAACTTTTGCCTGTGCGGTTCTCAAGCATCAACAACCCTGGAGTTTCCCATACTAGGTTAGCCAGCCCTCCTATCTCTTCTATCAAAGGCGTCATTTTGATGTTCCCAAAGCGGAACACGGACCTTTCACGATTCTAGAACAGGGTAGCAGCCTCTATTATCATTTTGTTAGGCTGGATTTCCAGGAGAGATGGTAGGTTACTCAAGTGTTTCCTGACGATAGATTTGTCTCTAGAGTGCAGATCCTCCAACCAACTCAACAGTCTTGGGTGGATATTAGAGACCACGCCGAATCTGGGGACTTTGTGCCTCATTTTTATGCAAGCAAATAAAGTTAGGCCCTTACCCGCACTGGATTCGACTATTTATCATCAATAATTAGCAGGAAGCATTTAGTTCTCCAAATAAATGCACAGAACGTGAGGGCGTCCGTTTGGGTTTAGGGAAACCCGTTGGACTTTTGGATAAGGCTATCTTAAAAGCTATCGTGTGGATGACACTTTAGCTCGACTAGGTTTGACCATGATGCATGCAACAGTGCAACAGAGTAAGGTTCCTATGGGGGTTTTAGACCGGTACCCTTGAGTGGACAACTCAAGAGGAAAAGGCACAGACCCATCGACTGCACCGCTGATCGACTAGTTTTATCGCAAATAAGCCTTTTCGAATTTAGTGGGTAATAATATAGGATGAGTGCAACCACTCATCAAGCGTTGCTATAGTATTTTGTTTGGCACGAGTGGAGTATGAATGTTGAGCATGATTGTGAAATAATAAGTAATAAAACAAGTTGTCACGTATTTGCACGTTAAAGAAAGCGGTAAAAACAATAGTAATGATTTAAAGCAGTTACAAAAGAAAAAAAAAGACATGTCAGTTTCGTCTTTGAAGAGAATTAAATACCTGAAGTAAAAAATTAATTGCATGTAACGGGAATAGGAAAGGGTGAAGGTATTTAAAAATAAAGGCATAAATTCACGAAAAAATTTGAAATGGTAAAAGCATGGATATCCCCAACGGAGTCGCCATGCTGTCGCGCCCCCCTTTTTTCCCCGAGCGCTCCTTTCGGGGCTCGGTTGAAAGGGGTTTATGACATGGGTTGAGACAACTCGTTCCTTTTGGGAAAGTGATCACGCTCAACTATGTCTTGTAGAAGACTAAGCGGGCATTGCAAATATAATCTGGGGTATTGTGCCCAGAGTCGATCCCACAGGGAATAGACGTATCAATTGAGTTTATAAAATACTAAACTGTTACTTAATCACGTTTCTCAAGACTTTTGAATATCAATTCGTGTTGTTTAACTAGTTCTACTAACAATAATAATAAACTAACAATTAACTAACAATTTAATGTAAATAATGATAATAAAGGTCTAAGGTTATGGTTTCCCCCGTTGGTGAATTCTTTCTCGGATACTTCTTATAACTTGATTAATCGTCTCTATCAATCATGAACTCTCTATCTACCATAAATCTCTCTCGAGTAATTATGATAATTTACTAGANCAATTACCTAAATATGCACTCTCTCTCAAGTAGATACATACTAAATAGGCACAGCTAATTGATGGCCATTCAATTAACTACAATAAGAACGTAGTTGAACAAATAGAGAATAATCAATCAAAATATATTAATATCAAAAGAAATTCATCCCCAACGGGTTCTACCAAAACCCTAGATTAAAAACTTATCTACTCATGTTTAGAAGACACAAAACTACAAGAAATTGCATAATTGAAATATAAAGTAAGAAATACTAGATGTAGAAATCGATGTTCTTGCACTTCAATGGAATTTTCCCCTTCTCTACTTTGATTCATGAAAATCCCCCTTTAATTGTGTTTTAGGAGTCTATTTATAGGTTTAGGGTAATTTTCTCCTTCTCTACTTTGATTCACGAAAATCCCCTTTTAATTGTGTTTTAGGAGTCTATTTATAGGTTTAGGGTGAACCATAACCGTGTAGGAGACTTCTATTTCAACCGGGAAACACTTAAACCCGTCAAAACACGACTTCTGGCTGAACTGGGGACCTGGCGTTTGGTGGCTAACGCCTGGCTAACGCCAGGAAAGGGCTGGCATTTCAGCCCTAACGCCTGGCTAACGCCAGGGTAGGGCTGGCGTTTCAGCCCTAACGCCTGGCTAACGCCAGGTAGGGCAGGCTGTTTGGCTCTGTCGCCCAGATATCGCCCGGGTGTCTCCTTTTGCGTATTTTTTGACGTATTTGCATCCTTTTAGCCCCGTTTCCATATCCACTTCACCTACACATGAAATAAACTCCATTAAGCACATAACAAGTGTAATTTTATCATTAATGCACATAAAATGTAAGGTATATCACATGTAAAACTATGCAATTTAGTCTCGCATCAGAAAGGGATTTGCATATTTTGAAGAGTCGCCACCTAACGATTTTAACAGTGCGTTAGGGCACCTAAAGGGTTCAATCACAACTACATTACTAACCAGAGTAGCAACATTATGCACATAGAATCACAACATTATGCACCATTCAGGAATAGCAAGAGTACAACTTGTTAATGTTACTTACCTAGAAACAGGATCTCTAAGTGCGCAGGCGTGGTGAGACATGATTGCAGTTTATTTATCCTTGGACAAGACTTCTAATGAAGTTTCAGAACATGTTTACATGGACAGAATCACGTAGTAGCAGTTTATTTTATTGTTATATTTATCCTATAGGCAGGATTTCTAAGCGTAAATGAGATGTTGAATATAATACACATAAATCCTAAGTAGCATGATATTTAATGCATAGACATATGAACCTACATAGGATCTCTATTGCACAGATAGAGAATAAAAACCTAAGCATGGTTTCTACCCTTTTAATAGCTAGGCATGCATAGTTACCCCTCCTGTTCCACTATCCAACCCCAGAATTATTTACAAATTATTACAGGCCACGGATTATGAATTACACAATCAGAAGTGAAAAAAAGAAGAAGAAGTTATTCTATAGGGAGCCTTCAATTGGCCCAAATCCTCTAAACCTCATTGCCATATGGCATTCATAGCCTTTTCACAGTCTGTGTGTGTCAAAGTTCCCTAAGGACCTCAAGGGCTCCCGGGAAGTGCTTACACCCAGACTTAGTAACCAGGAGTTAAACATGTGCAGTGTGGAAATACCAGCCTCAGTGTGTCAGAGTTTAGAGGGAACTCAAGGTCCCAAAGAAGCTCTCACACCGAGGGGGCATAACTTAAAGGTTTAGGAATCAAGTGAAGTGCAGCAGATAGATTTGAAAAGGTTTTGACACAAAACAGTACCATATTGATTCAGTAAATAAAGAAGTTTTCTGAAAAAAGGTTTTGATCAGTAATGAAACAACTTGAATATAATGTAAACATATTTGGAAAGCAGCAAACAACTCGCACAGGTTCGACACATTCAAGCATAGATTTCACTCAGGGACAATAGGGATTGGGGACACATAGAAACAAATTAGCATTAGAGAAGTATTAGAGTGTCACAGGCTGGTATTGAGTCTGACCAGTCAACAACATAGTTAGTCACCAAGAATTCATGCCAAGATCTAAACATAATCAGATTCGAGGGAGTACTGGGAAAGGGTAGGACATAATTACACATAGGTTTAAGAAGCACATGTTAAGTAACATACAAGGCAATTATAGTATCCTAGGGATTGCATGCTGAGGCTATAAGGGAGGAGATACCCAAAACCAAACAACATAATATGTGAAACTAGTTGCAAGTAGGACAACATAACCATAAGTAAAAGGAAACCAGAAGCAGGATGCATCGTAATAACCAGAGAAACATGTTGTTTTGGAGACTTTAAATATAAACTGGAAACATACCAGTTGAAGACAACAAATACAGAATACGAGGCAAGTAGAATAACTAGTCTTGGCTTCCAGCCGACTAGCAATAGCAAACAATCGAGGGAATAATAGTAGATTATGTGTGTGTGTGAGCAAGAGAGAATAGAACAAGGTCTCTATTTTTGTTTTTTGTTAATGAAAGAGTAGTGTGTATATATAGTTTTTGAAAACCAGTAGTGAATAAGGTAGGAAATCAAAATAAACCAGTAATTACGGACTGGGCATCAATCAGTACACAATCAGTATAGATATTCCTTAATTGAAGGGATTGAGTTCAAACGGCTAGCAGGAAAAACAACAAATAAGGAAAGTTCCCATATGCGACATGCATATGACATATAAGGAAACAATTTCAATCAATACAAACATACAATAGAGGCTAGGTTCACAGACTCTAATTAAGGGAATGAGAATCAATTAACAACAAATAAATCATGTAATAAGATAAAAAAATGGACTAAGGTCGAAAATTAGTCAGTAAGGTCTCAAATCACAAGGAATCAGGGATTAAAAACAATAAATCAGGAACCCTAACAAACTAAAACTACAGAGAATCAGGGATTCAAACAGGAGTAACAACAATCAAAGAAAATTAACATGAATCGAATAAATTACAAGCAAGAGGTCAGAAACCCTAATAGTAAAAGCATGTGAAATCAAGGATTCCCATGAACTTATAGGGCAAACATCAAGACAAACGGGACAACAAGGAAAGAACAACAGAGGGTAAAACATCATGGAATCATAAAGCTCATACATATGAAAACAATATTGAAGACAAAGTCAGGTAATAATTCGGATAAGAGAGGAAAAATCAAATAAATTACTAAAACATAGTAAAGACCCTAGGACAATGCTGAAAACATCATAGGAAAATCATTTTAAAGTGGAGTCATGAAACCCTAGTTGAAAACGAAGAGTCGTTTTAGAGAAAATCAGAGAGTTTTTGAGGGAAACAACGAAATAGCTCATAACTATATACAAATCTATCATAGATCTAAAGAATCGGGAGGGTTTTAAACATTTAGGGTTTCAAAGAGAACCCATAGAGATAAAGAAAAACCTCAAACGTCGCTGGTTTAAACCCTGAAAGTCATAGATCTTACTTGGACGGCCGGAGGTGGCCGGAGAATGGTGAGTACAGGCCCAGGGGGGTAGGAGAGTGGAACCCAGGTCTCTTGAAGACCTTAGGAACCATAGGAGGCAGGAGGGTCTGAGGATTCCATGGCCTCCGGTGAAGAGGTGGCCGGAGAAGACGAAGGGCCTCATCGGAGGCGGAGAAGAGACTGGAAGTCTCTAGAGAGTTAGATAGATAGAGAGAGAGAGATTAGAGAGATAGAGAGACCGAGTGAATGAGCGGTCGGGGGTAGTCTCCTAGATTTAATTATGGTAACACTAATCTGGGCCGTTGATTTAAATTGATCAACGACTTAGATTAGTCGTGGGGTTAGGCCAGGTAGGAATTTTGTTTGGGCTGGGGCTAATTGGGTTAGGACCAGGTTTGATTTGGGCTGGAATTTAAATAAAGAATGACTATTTGTTAAATACCCATTAAAATTAGATAAACGATTAATAAAAATAGCTAATAATCATATAAAAATGAAATTAAGGATAAATAGGTGAAATTAAGGTAATTAACTAATATTTAAAATATAAAATGACTAACTGTTGAATTAAAATGGCATAAAATGTACAATTAGTCTATAATTGCAAAATTATTGTAATTATAGCCAAATAATGCCAAATTGGCTGATTTGTGAAATAATTAAATCCTAATAGGATTAAAAATGATATATTGATCTGGGAAATATTTTGAAATTATTTATAATAAAATTTATGAATAATTATTGAATATAAAAATACTGAATAAATTGGAAAAGAATTTAATAAAAATATGAAAAATTACGGAAAAATACCAGTTATTATAAAGAGCGATTTTGAAGGTATATATGCAAATTTTAAAATAGTTTGAGGAAAAATTGGGTATCAACACATATGACAACGTAAATTTGCTGACTGATGAAGATTCGACCAATTTGGAGGAGAAGAAGATGAACCTGGAGACTAGCTGTCGAGAATTGATCAACTACAAATTTTGTTTAGATTATGCTATTAGAATTATCACCCCTTTTATCTTTATGTTAGATTGACCTAGTGGATATTTATTTCATCTTAAATAAGATTGCTTCTCTTTTGCTTTACATTGCCTGACATTTATCTTGGTCGCATAATTTTTAGCTTTACGTACTCGTAACGAAAGATTCATATCTTGTCGTAAGAGAGTCCAAATAACGAACCGCTTGATTTATCGAAAATTAGACTTAAATATATAAAACATATCCAAAACTTAGAATAAAACACCTACAGAATCGACTCAGATAATATTTTGAAACCAACTTTAGATTTCACCACGTTGAAAATTTTTGATTTGTGCAGTCTCACCAAAAAAATCATATCTTGGTGTAGAAAAGTCAAAATCACGAATCGTTTGATTTTTTTAAACCGTAACTTACAAATATATGATACATCCAAAATTCAAAGTCTAATGACTTAAGGCTAGAATCAGATAATAGTTTGAAATCAATATTAAATTCTGACGCGGCGACGATTTCAGATTTGCACAACTTCACCAAAACTTTCGTATCTTGATCTAATAGAAACTTAAATTAAAAATCTATAACATATAGAAAATTCAAAATTTAATGCCTTAAGTATAGTTTCAGATAATATTTTTAAATCAATACTAAATTCTGTCACATCGACAATTTCAGTTTTGCGCGATTTCGCCAAAAGTTTTGTATCTTGAAGTAGGAACATCGAAATAACAAACCATTTGATCTATTGGAAAATTAACTTCCAAATATATAACATATCCAAAATTCACAATTTAATGCCTTAGGGATAGTTTGAGATAATATTTCGAAGTCAATACTAAATTTTGACAACTGACAATTTCGGATTTGCGCGGCTTCGCTAAAAGATTGTATCTTTATGTGGGAACGTCGAAATAATGAAGCGCTTGATTTATTTGAAAATAAACTCTAAAACATATCCAACATGTAAAATTTCCTTAAGGATAGTTTCAGATGATAGTTCAAAGTCGACTTCGGTTTCTGATATGATGACGATTCCAAATTAGCGCGACTTCACCATTTTTTTTTTGGTGTGGAATCCTCGAAATAACAAGACGTTTTTTTTTCTTGCTATCAATAAAAATCTAATATTTCCATTCTTATCAAACACCTTGGGTTCAAGTCTCGCTGATTTTGGCAGTGAGCGAATATGAAGTCCAACAAACTTGAAGGTTATGCGAACATGAAGACATAGCTAATCCCCAGACTTTGATCCGAATATTGTCATCATTTTAGTTAAGACACCGTTTTACCACTGCATCTTTCCCCCTATAAATCAAATGGGAACAAAAGTCTAACAAAAGAATGATACCTCAACTTGATTTTCAAGTGTTGATTGAATAAATTAGATTCCGTCGTACTTCATTCGAACAATTATTGGGGGCACTATGTATCTTTTGAACTCATGTGAATGAACTCAGAATGAAACTCTAAGCTTCCTACGTACCTCGGTGAAGAGGATCAAGTCATACCATAGTTCATAATGGGTAGATATTTTTTTATGTCCTAACATTTGCCTAGGCCGCCTTTTTCGAGGTTTTCAACCAGCGGACTCTTTTTTTTATACGTCCTAACTTTTTCCTAGGTCGCCTCTTTCGAGGTTTTCAACCTAGCGGACTCATTTTTTTTTTAAATTTTTTTAGGTGGGCCGTACATAATTTAGACTCATGCGGTCCAGGAGTGTAAGAACATGCAGTTTAGGCTCATGCATCAAGGAGCATTTCAACTTCAAGGATAATAATTCTTCAAAAACTTGCCATTGATAGGGCCGATTCTCATGCCATCTGCATCAACCAACTTGTGAGCGCCACTTGAGTAAGCTTCTTATACGACATATGACCTATCCCATTTTGAAGTGAACTTCCCTACAGGTTTATGGGAAGTAATAATGGGTCTTCGTATGGCAAGGACTTGATCTCCTACTTGAAAGGAGCTTGGGCGAACTCTTTTATTGAAGGCGCGAGATAATCGAGATTGATAACATTCCAGACTCTGTTGAACTTCCAACCTCCTCTCAGCAAGAACCTCCAACTCAGCTAATCAAAGTCGAGTATTTTCTTCATCAGTGATCCCTTCTTGAATAGCCAGTCGTAATGAAGGTATTTGACGCTCAAGTGGCAAGATGGCTTCGACTCCATAAACGAGTGAATATGGAGTCGCTTTTGTTGGCGTGCGGTGAGTCGTCCTATATGTCCATAGAGCTTCTTTCATACGGTCATTCATAGAGTTTTGTTGAATGCTTCAGCTAGACCGTTGGCTGCAGCATTGTACATCGAAGAGTTACGTTGCTCGAACCCAAAGAGATCACAAACCTTGTTCATCAACCTATTATCGAATGACTTTTCGTTATCCGTTATTATGTAACGAGGAATGCCAAAGCGATAGATTATGTTTACTCGGATGAAACTTGCAACATTTTCTTTACCTCCTTAAGAGTAACAACTTCAGCCCATTTTGAGAAGTAGTCAGTTGCAGCCAAGATGTATAGGTTCCCACCAGAGGACTTTGGCAGTGGTCCAACAACATCCAATCCCCAAGCATCAAACAACCAGGATGCTACAGTCGGGTGCAACACTTCAGGAGGTTGGTGAATAAAATTCGTATGGAGTTGACAAGCCTTGCATCTTCGAGTGTAGTCCATGCAATCTTTTACCATCGTCGGCCAATAATATCCCATACTTTTTATATGAAAGTGGAGCTTTGGTCCTGACTGGTGTGACCCACATCCCCAGAATGTGCTTCTTGCAAATCTTGGAGTGCTTCTTCTTCCCCTAAGCATCACAAGAGTACTCCCTCGAACGACCTTCTGTATAAAGTATCTTTGTAGTAAAGGAAGTGAGGTGCACGACGACGGATTTCAGTCCTTCTCCTCGGATTTTCTGGAAGTATCAATAGCATAAGTAGTCAATAATGGGTTGTCTCCATTCTTCTTTCTCAACTTCAGAAATAGCGACAAGATGCTTGAGTTCATTTTCTTCACCTTCAGCCTCATTTGGCAGGGGTATTACCTATTTTTGGCAGACAGTAACTTGCGCTTGATCAGGTAGGGTTAATGATGAAGCTAGGGCAGCTAAAGCATCAGCCTTCTTATTTTCTTTCCTTGGCACATGATGAATAGTCACATCACCGAGCCACCCCATTAACTTTTTAGCGTAATTATGATATGGGCGTAGTTCAGGCTTCTTGACCTCGTAACTACCTAAAAGCTGATTGACTACTAACTGGGAGTCACCAAAGACTTGCAACTGCAATTGCTTCATATCAACGACCATTTCAAGCCCAAGTATTAATGCTTGATACTTAGCAACATTGTTGGAACAGAGTTTTGTCAAGGTGAAGGAGTAGGGAAAGACTTCACCTTGGGAAGTGACAAATACTACGCCAGCACCAGCTCCTCCACGGTGCGCAACACCATCAAAGTACATCTTCCATGGAGGTTGAACTTCAACAACCATTGCGTCCTCATCAGGTAGTTCGTTAGTTAGCTCCCAGTCATCAGGTATCGGATGATTTGCCAAGAAGTCTGCCAATGCTTATCCTTTTACAACCCTTTGAGGGATGTACAAAATCTCGAATTGTTGAAATTGGAGGTACCATCTCGCTAGTCGATCACTAAGAACATGTTTTGACATCACGAACTTGATGGGATTTGCTTTAGAAACAATACAGACAACATGAACTTGAAAGTAGTGCTTCAACTTTGAATTGAGAATACTAGCACCAAACACAACTTTTTAAATGGCGAATAATTCATCTTGTTTGGTGTCATCATCATACTCAAGTAGTAAAGGGAATTTTCTTTCCTTTCTTTATTTTCTTGGGCCAACAGCGCTCCAACATACCTTTCTTGCGCCGCAATGTATAGTATCAATGGCTTTCCAGGTATAGGAGCTACTAAAACTGGAGGCTTCATCAAGTAGGTTTTGATACTTTTAAAGGCATTGCTACAAGTTTGGTCCCACTTGAAAGGAACGCCTTTCTTCATGAGGCGACTAAATGGTTGGCACCTTCCAAGTAGGTTCGAGATGAATCTTTTAAGGTATTCTAGCTTTCCTTGCAAACTTTTCAATTCATGAATATCCCGAGGCTCAAGAATATTTAAAATGGCATCCACTTTGGCTTGATCAATTTCGATCCCTCGATGCCGGACAATGAAACCAAGGAACTTTCCAGAAGTCACTCCAAAGGAACATTTCAATGGATTCATCCTAAGTTGGTACCTCGGAGCAACTCAAATACCATTATCAAATCTTTCAAGTGGTCTCCCTTATCTCTTGATTTTACCACCAAGTCGTCAACATAGCATTCGACATTCTTGTGGAGAAGATCGTCAAAAATATTCTGCATAGCCCTTGGTAAGTAGCACCAGCGTTTTTCAAGCCAAAAGGCATTACCTGGTAGCAATAAATACCCTTTGGGGTACGTAATGCAGTAAGCTCTTCATTTTTTTGTGCCATGCGAATTTGGTTATAGCCCGACGAACTGTCCATGAAAGACATTGCCTCGTAACCAGTAGTAGAATCGATCATTAGCTATGGAATAGGAAGCGGGAATTCATCTTTGGGACACGCGTTGTTGAGATCCCTGAAGTCAACACATACTCGAATCTGGCCATTCTTCTTCCTTATAGGGACAATACTTGAAACCCATGTTAGGTATTTAACTTCCCGAATAAATCCAGCTTCAATGATTTTATTAATTTCGATTTCAATCAGGGGAACCAAGTCTGGCTTAAAGTTCCTTTGAGCTTGCTTAACAGGACGAGCGCCATTCTTGACCGCAAGGTGATGGACTGCCACTTTAGGGTCCAAGCCAGGCATCTCTTTGTAGCTCCAAGTAAAGACATCCCTGTACTCCTTGAGTAACTCAATATAAGTGCTTTCTTCATCAACTTCTAATAAAGCACTTAGGTAGGTGGGTCTTGGTTCTTCATCAGTGCCAAGGTTAACTTCTTTTAAGGCGTCAATCATTGCCTTCACTCCTTCTTCAATTTTTGGCGGAGCATCTTTTGCATCTTCGTCTTCTCGAGGGTCCCCATCATTGAAGGATATGTGATAACATGGTGAAACATCCTCCAATTCTGCATTATCCTCTATTGAAGATGGAACACCGTTCTTGCCTTGTACAGTGACATGATACGAAGAACCCACACTTTATTCGTCGTTATCTCGTTCTTTAGTGTAGACCACAGTGTATGGATTCACTTTCAGTACTTCATCACAAGAAATCATGACTTTTGTTTGTTGCCTCATTCTAGAAGGAACCAAACGTTGGAAATCTTTAGAGATCTTCTGAATTTTGAGCGAAGCGGGTGTTCTTATATTTCGATAATTTCTCTGGAACTTTTTCCCCTTCTTTAATGGACCTAGTCTCTCAAATACGGAAGTTCTCACAGTTGATTTTCCAAGTTTGTCAAAGACGGAAAGCCTGTTAGAAGCGGAAGATTCGTCTTCTACGGTGATATAATTGCTACTCGCCGTCCTTATTGAGATGCGCACTGGTGGCGGTTGCTTGTATCCCAAACCTTCACGTAGTTGCCTCGTTGCAGATTCTGATGGGAGCTTCCCTAACTTTGACAGCTCATCGGGATTGTATCCAGCTTTCACAAATAGCTTGTAAGCGTCACGATCAAAACCTTCATCTGTTCGATTTGTAGGGAGTGCCACATTCTACAAACGATTTTGGGCTACAAATCCTGCAAGCGGCTTCGAGAACAACTTTACTGCCTCAATTCATTTTACCGGAAGAGTTAACTCCTTTAGCGTGTTGGTTTGGAGATTAGATGATTCACCCTCGTCTTTCTTCCTTTTAGGGACATATTGCAGCTTAGGACTTACTTTCTTGCCATAAGATGCAATATCCCCTCTATGAGATTTATTCACGTTGGGTTGTACCTCCTTATTAACGGCTTTGGCTTTACCAATTCAACTCTTTTGGTTATGGGCTCGTCATTCTTTCTTTTCATGCCATCATCAAATTTTAGCTCCTTGAAAATGCGGTTCTTCAAGTAGAATTTACATCGGCGAAGTGTGACTCTGCCTCGGTGAATGGCTCATCATCAGCAACTATCTTCTTCTCGACTTCACCTCGTAGTATTTTAAACATTGATGGTAGGTAGATGATACTACTTTATTCTCATGTATCCAAGGCCTTCCAAGCAAAACATTGTATGAAGTCTTCGCATCGATCACATGCAACCATGCACTTGATTTCATATCTTCAATAGTGATTCCCAGCCTAATCACGCCTATGGCTCTTTGCCCCCCTTGGTTGAATCCTTGGATCATCACACGACTTTCTGAGAGTTCATTCATGGGAATACCAAGTTCTTTCACAGTGCGAATTGGAAAAATGTTCACTGAGGATCCTCCATCAATGAAAATTCGATTTACCCTTTCGTCACACATATAGCCGACTAGGTACAATGGGCGGTTATGAGGAGTCTCACCTAGAAGAAGATCGTCATTTGTGAACATGACTTTTTCCTTACAAGCATTAACTTCTTGAGGAGTGGACTCGATAAGCTTTTACGAAGATGGCGCCAATGGTAGGTCATCACTCTTTTCTTTCCCTTTGTCAGTATGGCAACAAGAGGCATCAATAATCCCACAGGAAATCTTCGTGCGAAGCCAACTTGGTAAAAACTCCTCCAAAGTCACCGAATGTCGTGGCTTTTGAGGGTGATGCACCTCTATTTTTTTCTTTCTTTTCATGCTTAATTGGATTCCATCTCCTAGTCCTTTTCACCATTATTTTCCTTGTTGGTTGTTCCATTCATCCTTTTCATGGGCTCCTTTTGTGGCGCCTACGACGAGTCACCAACGTCCAACCTTCATCGTCTTCAGGTTGACCGTCTTCAATTTTGTAATTTTCTAGTAATTCTTCATCTTTACTTTCTTCAAAACTACATAATTTGTCTGAACTGAATGAGCCAAATGTGATAGAGACTTGGTTTGTGCTTGCTTTCTCATATTCAAGCACGATCTTCTTTTCACGATCCAAGTCCATAACTTTGTCTTTGAAGACAAAGCACTTCTCCAGAGGGTGGCTCACAAGTCGATGATTTTTGCAATAATTTGGGTCATCAATTTTCCCAGCTTCATCTGGTTATTTCATCTCCAGAAGCTCAATGAGATTTAACTCGAGGAGTTCTTCAAAAATAGCTGGCACATCAGAATCCAGAAATGGATACTTTTTCTCTTGCATTTCTTTTAGAGTTAACTTTCCACTTGGATTATCTTGAAACAAAGTGGATTTCATACTCTGATTTTTGCTCACCTTCGTCGTGAAATTCATAGGTGATGTGTTGACATTCATAGCTTCTTTGTTTTCAGATCTTGGTATAAACTTGCTCCATTTTCTGACTTCTTGCTTGTCATTCCCTTTGCGAGGTTCATATATGGGAAGCCTTTAATTTCCAATGGAGGCCATTCTCAATTCCATGTCATGGGCACGAGTTGAAAGTTCTTGTGCTAGGCTTGATACCTTGCAAGATGTAGCGCAATACCCAATGCATGCCTTGGATGCACATCTCTTTGCCAGAAGCTTCACTAAACATGTCTTTACAGTTGAGGCTTGCATTCCTCTAACGATTGATAAAGTCGTGTGAGTACTTATGAGTTCTATCATACTCACAGTACATCTTGTGCTATAAAAGAGATTGAGGAATTCTTGCTCTAGTTGATCCCAGCTATCAACAGATCCAGCCTCGAGGTCCGTGTACCAATCAAAAGCATTTCCTTTTAATGAGCGGACAAACTGTTTGACGAGGTAATCTCCATAAGTCCCAACATTGTTGCATGTCTCAACGAAGTGCGCCACATGTTGCTTTGGATTGACTTTGCCATCAAACTGTTAAAATTTCAGAGGTTGATAGCCATCGGGCATCTTCAACATATCGATCCTTGAAGTGTACGACTTTGCGTAGGTAAAGGAGGACTTGGAAGAAACTTCATATTTGTTTCTTATATTCCCTTCAATAAACTCTTTTAGTTGATTGATTGGAATCATCCTTTCCGAAGAGACTGGAATTTCCTTAGTGGATGCAACTTGTCGTGGGGGAGCATCAATCTGTTGAGCTTCTGGGAGTTTGCCAGGTGCATTGATAGATTTTTCTTCCATCAAGATTCCCACTCTATCTGTTAGCTTATCGATTCTAGCATCTTGATTTTGCAAGTACTTGGTCAATCCAGCGATTGCTTCCGTCATGTTTTCCAACTGCTCCTCCACAGATGAAGTGTTTGTCACCATGGCTTGCATGATTGTCATGGACGATGGAGAGAAACATGGATTTGACACAGATTGATCCTTGATTGGCTCACACTATGTGGTGTAAGTGGGAAGGATCCATCACTTGAAGCATCATCATCTTCCTTCACAACAGAGTGCTTGGATCCGGAGAGGTCAAGCAGAGCAAGAGTTTTCTTGATCTTTTCAGCAACATCGCTTCCTCCTTCGGGTGCATTTGTGGAAGATCTTGATCCTTCTGAGGATGAAGATCCGAAAATGAGGGTAGATGAGGATGAAAATTGGGGTGCTTGTTGTCCTAAAAAGCTTGCTTTGCTCTTTGTAACTGGTCCAAAGCTTCCAAAGGTAACTTCGAGTATGTTTTCCACATCAGCATAGACCTGGAATTAGCAGCCTTGGTGGAAGTTGCACTGAAGTTGATTTTCTTGGAAGCAATTTCGTTGTTCTTGAACTTTGGTGATTGAAAAGTTGAGATGAGAGGTAGATATTGTCCCACTGGGCGTGCCTGAATTTGTAGACAATAAATTGCGTCGAGAAAATAAAATCAGGACCGAAAATATCGCAACAATCGTAGTATTTTATTTCAAATAATATGAGTGTACAATCTCTATGAATCCTCTGATTATTCTTTTCACTAGTAAATAAATTCAAGGGCCTTTGAACTTGATCTTGAATCTATATTTGTTATCACGAACGATGATCTTGAATTCAACTAGTACGAACTTTGATTTGAACTCGTACTCCTTGAATCTTGACTTGTTCTTCGTTCTTGAGCTTGAACTTGATTGCTTGAAGCTTGAAACTTGTAGCGTTTGATCCACGAGCTCTTTCTTGCTTCTTGTTATAACTTCATGTGTCTTTTCTGGGTTATGAAGACCCCTATTTATAGTTGTGGGAGGGAAGAGTTATGATAAGAACAAACTCTTTCCGACCAATCAAATTGAAGTGTGACATGACCGTATTTGATTGGCCATCACATGTCACTCGCACACGTGGCACTGTTTCATTGGCCTTTTAATGTGACTTGGCATGCCTTGTCATTTTGACACGTGGCATGATCCTATTAGCTCTTCTGTTTGACTTGGCGTGCCACGTCATTTGACACGTGGCACCAAAATGGGCCTCTAGAAAAATGACATTTTGGGCTTAATGAAATGGGCTAATCGCTTTAGCCCAATTAAATGGGCTAGTCCAATGGGTTAAAACTTATTTATTTAATCCATATATATTGGACTTAA
The DNA here is from genome assembly GCA_005239525.1 of Nicotiana knightiana. Taxonomy (NCBI): domain Eukaryota; kingdom Viridiplantae; phylum Streptophyta; class Magnoliopsida; order Solanales; family Solanaceae; genus Nicotiana; species Nicotiana knightiana. Next base: position 33,981 of record ML392341.1, read on the forward strand.
TTCAATTATATTAGCCCATAATATTTATATTATATTAGCCCAAAATATTTATTTGGACTAGTATATTTATAATATAATCCAAATTATTTATTGAATTTGAATTCAATAAATTTTATATGCTTACAGATAAATTGTGTCGTTTGTCGTCGTTTTATGATATCACACACCAGCAATATGAAGAATAAACTTGTAATGTTATAAAAAAAAATTATGAAACGCTATATAAAAAAGGTGGGGTAGATGATAAAATAAAATATTTTAGTAATAATGAATGATGAGATTGAGAGAAAAAGACAAGGTAACGATGCGACCATACCAAATTGGTCGTTACATAAAGTGACTTATTTCGTCGTTACGTAACGACAGATTTAACGATACGATACAATAAAATTTAAGTAACAATCAAAACAAACATCGTATTTAAAGTAACAATACGATACAATACAATAGGTAACAACCATCCAAACAAGCTGTAGTTATGCATATATTATACCTCCGCCTGTTACTTTTAGTTTAACCGGTTGGGTGAGCGGCTATTTGAGTTAATTCTATATTTTATTTAATTCATGTACATGTCACTGTACTTCTTTAAATTATGGTAATTAAATTATCTATATAATTATTTCATAACTCGATACCAAAAATATTTATCTTGAAATCACTTGTGAACTTCAAGAGAAACAAATACCAATCCTAATGCAACAAAACCAGAAAGGGAGAAAATAGTATTTGGACTAGTTTAAATTCTAACCAACAGAGGTAACAGCTTGTTCGAAATTTTGAGTATTATTTTTCAAATCAAATTTCTTGTGATTTCTTTTCATAGTGAAAATAGAACACTGAAATTAGAATGTAGGGGGGGGGGGGGNGCAATTAGTATTTGAGACTGGTAACTCCACCCATTACAATAGATCTGTCGGTATTAATATTAGTCCAGTTGAGATCTCAGGTCGCCAAAAAGCCAAACAACTTTTTTTCACTACCCAAATTTTCTTCCATTGGGTATCGTAATGTCACCTAGTCTTAGGAACTAGGTAAGCCTAACATTCACTAAATAACAATAATAATAAAGGAAAATCCAACAGTCTCGATATAGAATCTTGACAAAATTTACAATCTCCCAAAACCGGTAGTACAAGTCATAAGCTCTACGAAATCTTTCTACAACTCCTAAATACAACTGTTTTAGAAATAAGTAAGAACAGTTGAATGAAAACAGGAAGATGACTCCGAAGCCTGCGAACGCAGCAACAGGTTACCTTGAGTCTCCTCGGCAATGATCCGCACAACTACTAACAACAATTGCCTGGATCTGCACACAAAAATGCGTAGAAGTGTAGTATGAGCACACCACAGTGGTGCCCAGTAAGTATCAAGACTAACCTCGGTGAAGTAGTGACGAGGACTAGTCAAGACACCACCGGTCTAAAGACTAAACAGACATAAATATAGAAATGACAGAATATGACATCTATCTAATGACTACACAATATAGCAAATAACAAAGCATTTACAAGGCGGAAGGAAATGCAGCAACACAACAACGGAACAACACAATAATACAAAGAAATGATAGACAAAGATACAAGCCAAAACCGGTATACCACAACACAATAAGAACACCAGTAACTCAGCACTACATTAGTATTCCACATTAGGCCTTAGCCAACAATTCACTAAATTGGTCAAACCTCCGAGCGAAAACCTTTAAATTGTAGGTTTATATTGAAAGCTTTGAATATAATTATTTCAAAAATATAGAATTTCCTTTTAAATATACTTTTCTTCGGAAATATATATATATATATATATATATATATATATATATATATATATATATTTGGAAAGAGAAATCTTTAAAATATAGTTTCCTTCAAAATACATGATTTCCAAATATACTTCCCCTAACTTCCAAATATCATTTTCTGCAAGACAAATGCTTTTCAAATATACCTTTGAAATAAAAGTCCTTCAGACATAATTTTCTTCAAGGCAAATGTTTTTTTCAGCTATACTTTTCAATAAAAATTTTTCGATCATAATCTTAAGATAAATCTACCGGAACTCAGTCCGTAACTCATAACTTGTCATGCAGTACATGGGGAAAGCTCCAGAAATCTCGTCCGTAGTCCCAATTTAAATATGCAATGCAGTACATGAGGAAAGCTCCCGGAATCTCGTCCGTAGTCCCAATTTAAATATGCAATGCAGTACAGGGAGAAAGCTCTCGGAATCTCATTCCGTAATCCCAATTTAAATATGCAATGCAGTACATGAGGAAAGCTCCCGGAATCTCGTCCGTAGTCCCAATTTAAATATGCAATGCAGTACAGGGAGAAAGCTCTCGGAATCTCATTCCGTAATCCCAATTTAAATATGCAATGCAGTATAGGGGAAAGCTCCCAGAATCTCATCCGTAGTCTCAATTTAAATATGCAATTCAGTACAGGGGGAAAGCTCCCGGAATCTCGTCTGTAGTCCCAATTTAAATATGCGATGCAGTGCAGGGGAAAATAACCAGAATGCGACAGAAACAACAGACATTGCCACAACTGACGCACAAGCAGCAAAAGACAGAATGCAAGGTGCGGCGAGCAAATCAATACAAAGACTTGAATCACAAGAATGATAAAACTCACTCATAAGAAGTAGTCACTGAAGGGAAATACCAAGCACAAGTGAAACGATATAACGAGGGGAAAACAAAACCAATATAGCAAAGATTCAATATTCAAGTCATCAATAAGAAACCAATCATCCCGGCAAGGGAAATAGCTATTACCAATCTCGCCTAAACAATCAACTAACCTAAGTAGCACTTAAGGAAAAAATCATATAAATCACAATGTACGACTCACGGGCATGCTTGACACCAACGTATAGATATTCCAATCACTGCTAAACAATTATAGGGAGAGACTATGCTAATTCTAGTCAAAATAGGCAATTTATGAAGGAAGATATAGCACGACGGTAGAAAAAGATAAAGTCTTCAGTTAATTCAAATTACGATCAAATAAGCAACAAAGGAAAACTACGCAAGAAGTTTCTAATTTCAGTGGAAAGAGATGAACTAGCAATCGAAACTTAGATATAACCAATACAACTTCATACACAGAGAATATAAGGACCTAAGAATCCTAATAGGGCAACCTAGTTGCAAATAAGTCCGAGTACGCACTCGTCACCTCGCGTACGCGGGCTACAATCAACATAGAAGATTTAATCCAAAGAGGTAGTTCCTCCACACAAGGTTAGGCAAGATACTAACCTCAACCGCTCAGACCAAACTTGAAATCACGTTCTTGCCACGAGTATCCGACTCCGAATGACCCAAAGCTATTTAATTCGATTGCATAAGGTGAATATCACTTTAAGGAATCAAGATAGCTAATAAGTTCAAAGAAAATATGCGAAATTAGGAAAATTTCCCAAAAAGTCCCCCGGGCCCACGTCTCGGAAACGAGTGAAAGTTATAAATTTAGAACACCCATTCACTCACGAACTCACTCGAACAAGAATCATCGAAAACCGACGCCAAAATCTTATTAAATTCTCGGATTTCTAATTGGGGAAACTTCTTCCCATTTTCATGATTTTTCACCTAAATTCCTTGATTGCATGGAAGAAATTGCTATAGATTAATGATACACAAAGAAAATAAGATTAGGAATTGTTACCTATGAAGCCTTTCCTCAAAACCCACTCCAAATCGCCTACACCCGAGCTCCAAATCGTTTTTAGAAGATATGAATTCCAAGCCCTCGAATTTGATATAAACTGCCCAGCGATTTCCGCACCTGCGGAAAAACCATTGCAGGTGCGAAAACCCACTAAAAGGACTAGGGCCGCATCTGCGGCTCTGCACCTGCGGAAACCCATCCGCACCTGCAAGAATTGGTTGACCTTGACCAACCCGAACCTGCGAGCCCCTCTTCTGAACCTGCAGAAAATCCATCGCAGGTGCGAGACACCAGAACCAACAATGGTTCAGTTGCTTCCAAGTTCCAAAACTCACCCCTTGAGCATCCGAAACATCCCCGAGGCCCTCGGGATCTCGACCAAACTTACCAACCAGTCCTAATACCTTGTCCAAACTTACTCGAGCCTCCAAAACACATCACATAACCTCACAATCACCAAATATACATCGATTCAATCCTAAGGACTTATGAAATTTGCAAAATCCACAACCGGTGCCGAAACACGTCAAAACTAGTCCGAATGACCTCAAATTTTACACACAGGTCAAAAATGACACAATGGACCTAAGCCACTCTCGGAATTCTATTCCGAGCCCGATATCAAGATTTCACCTATCTGCCGAAATCGTCGAAAATCTAACTTCCGCCGAATTACCTCAAATTACTCTACGGACCTCCAAAACCAATTCCGGACGCGCGCCTAAGTCCAAAATCATCATACAAAGCTGTTGGCATCACCCAAAACTCATTCCGAGGCTGTTTACTCAAAAGTCAAACCTCCGGTCAACTTCCATCACTTAAGCTTCAAAAAATAGAAATTTTTCTTCCAATTTGACTCCGGATTATCCGGTAACTAAATCCAACCACGCACGCAGGTCGATATACACAAAGTGAAGTTGTTCAAGACCTTATTCCACCGAACGGAGCTTAATTTCTCAAAATGGCCGGTAGGGTCGTTACATTCTCCCTGTCTTAAACAAACTTTCGTCCTCGAGCGTGCCAAGATTCACCTCCAACTCATCCAATAACTGATTGCGAACTTCCAACACACACCCGTGGGTGATCACACGTCACCCCAATATACATAAGACTGACGACACAACCACAACTGCAATTTAGCTTTTTTATCACTACCGATAAGCCTCATTCCTCAATTTCTCACCTTCTATTCATTTCCAAAAGACCCGATTCTAAATCCATATCCGACATTAGCCTCAACCAGCTGCATTAACTCATGACTATACCCGTAAGGCATGACCACCCAATATAGCACATCACACACAGGCTCATAATGACACTTTTGATCACAATGGCTGCCCGAAATCAACTCAGCATTGGCAATTTACCTCACGTATGAAAGAACTCGATTTCCAACCCCATAATACTAATAATGATGCAATAAACACGAAGACCCCATTAATAGACACCCGAATCACCGAGCCACAACTAACACCACCGGGCATACATCTCGCAAACTAAACTAAAGAAGCACATAACGAAATGACTGAGTATGAAAATAGAAACATATAAAGGGACTATCAAACAAGCCAATAGGCATAAATCTCTGTCAATACTAACTTAAAAGAGCAATATAACAAGGGAGAAGCAAGGCATATGAACAAATTACAAGGATCCCATTCTGATATAACTTCCACCGCGGTACTCAGCCCGGTCCAAACATATCAAATCACAAAGGATCACGAGGGTCTCGCCCTCAACTCTATATCACATGCCTGATATATATCATACCAATTTAAATCTCTCGTTAACTCATCTCGGCTAACAAAATCATAACGCTCACTTAACTCACATCTCAATGGAGTATCAAATCACAGCTCGTAAACAAAATACTTAGGAAAAATCACATAAAGCTCACCGTGATGAACAACAAGGAGTCACTTCTAGTCTCACCCCTCTAATTGGTGAATAAACAACGATAGACATAGGTTACCACTCATAGAATCTCCCAACAGGAGCAAGCATGAAAAAATAGAGTGCAAAACATGAAACTCTCTTATCATTAAAGCAACAAATAAGGGAAACTCGTCCCGACCAGCAGAACTATAATGAAATATAAATGGTGCCCCTCTGTAACACATAAAAATATACCTGTATGATAATATCTAGCATAACGGCCTTCAGCCTACTATATGAAACACATCAATAGGCCGGGCCTCCCCCTCTTGGGCGCCCTCTACTCACCTGAATGACCTACTGCGACATACATGTCTGGATCGTGGAATGACCTCTCACCCTGTGACTGGTATCTCCATACTCAAAACAACCACTCTGCCGACGTGGATGTGGAAGCCATACAATACGAGAACTCTGAGACCCATGAGTTCCTGAAACCCCATGCACATCTGGTAATGCAAACTGAACTGGCTGACCCATTAAACCTCTATTGTGGGGTGCCCTTCTTCCATATTAAGGACTAGTGTATTTCTCCGATCTACGAGGCCTCCTTGCCTCCCTGAACCCTCACTCTTGATCTCGTCTGTCCTCTCGCTCCCGGTCCTACAGCTCTCTAACCGGCGAGCGATCCCTACTACTTGCTGAAACGAGGCATCCGACTCTAACTCTCGAGTCCTGCTGAACCGAATATCATGCCTGAGTCCCTCAATGAATCTACGGACTCACATCCTAACTCAAGCAACCAAGTGAGGTACATAACTGTCCAACTCACTGAATCCGATGGCGTACTTTAATACTGACATAGTGCCCTGACGCAAATGCTCAAACTCCGCACGTCACGCATTCGAAGGGACTGGGGTACAAACTCTCTCAAGAACATCTCTGAAAACTGACTCCACGTAAGTGAAGTCGACTCGGCCGTGCTACTCAACTCACATGACCACCACCACTGATAAGCCGCTCCCTGAAGCTGGAACGTAGTAAAAGCAACCTCACTTGTCTCAACAATATCCAAAGTGCGGAGGATGCTATGGCACTCCTCCAGAAAACCCTGTGCACTCTCTGAAGCTAGTCCACTGAATGAAGGAGGGTTATATCTCTTGAACCTTGCAAATCTAAGCTGCTCTCCCTCTGATGTTGCTGCTCTAACCATGAGCTGAACTGGAACCACATGCTATGTCACTATGCCACATGGACCCTGAACAAAGTGGTCTCAATGCTCTGGAGTGTAGACGGTGGGAATCTTAACTCCTTCCCTGATCTTTGAAGTAGCTGGTGCACTAGAATCAACCCGCCTCAGTCAATGTACCAATTATACTCAAAAATTGCGCCTTGATCTCCTGATGTCTGGGGTAGCAACAGGAACCTCCAGTACTTGTCCCCCAACTGAAATTACTGGAGGCTCCTCAACGGCTGATCTGGTAGGCATCTTAACTGCGGTACGTGTTCCTCATCGGCCTCTGTCTCTGGCCCTTGCGACATTTGCTTCGGGGTAACATCATCAGGAACCGCAGCTCGTGTCCTCACCATCGGTGAGAGAATGGAACGATAATTTCAAACTTCAATATAAATGAACTCGCACGATAGGAATGAAGGAAGTGAATTTATCCTAATAGTTCGTAGCCTCTCGAAGATAAGTACAGACGTCTCCGTACCGATCTGCAAGACTCTACTAATGTAATGACACAATCGGTCGTTTTGAGCTCTAGCACGTTGTTCAGTGGTTTGAAGTCATGAGCAGCTCCATTTCAGGTATTATGACTCGTGGACATGGTCGGAGTTGAATTTCAGGAAGTTCGGAGTCAAATTGGAAAGAAAATTCTCATTTTAGAAGCCTTAAGTTGGAGAAATTGACTAAGATTAGAATTTTGAGTAAACGACCTCCGAATCAGGATTTGAAGGTTCCTGCAGGTTTGCATGATGATTTTGGACTTGGGCGTACGTCCGGATCGGGTTTTGGATAACCCGGGAGCATTTCAGTGTGTATTATGGAAGTCAGCATTTTTGAAGAAATTTCCTAAGTTTGGCTTGAAGCGCATTTCAGTGATATTGATGTCCGTTTGGGATTCTGAGCCTGGTAATAGATTTGTATGGTGATTCTGGAGTTGGGAGCACGATCAGAAGTGAATTCGGATGTCCATAGGTCATTTTGAAGCCATTTGGCCAAAGATAGAAATTTGAAGGTTTTTGAGAAATCCGACCGGAAGTGGAAAATTTGATATCAGGGTCGGAATGCGATTTCGGAAGTTGAAGCAGGTCTGTAATGTCAAATATGACTTGTGTGCAAAATTTGGGGTCAATCAGACGTGATTTGATAGGTTTGGTATCAGAGTTGGAAGTTTGAAATATTTAAGTTCATAAAGATTGAATTGAGTTGCGATCCATTGTTTCGATGTTATTTGATGTGATTTGAGGCCTCGAGCAGGTCCACATTATGTTTTGGAACAGGTTGGTGTAATTGGAAGGGGTCACCGGGGCCTCAAGTGGATGTCGGGTGGTTAACATATCAATATTTGAAGTTTAGAAAAGCTGAAGTTGCTGGTGTCTGGTGCGACCGTACCTGCGAGGCTTTGGCCGCAGGTGCGGCTTTGGCGACGCAGGTGTGAGGTTTTGCTGGCTTGGCTGGGAGCACAGGTGCGATGTAATTTCCGCACCTGCGAAGGCACAGATGCGGACAATGGGGCGCATGTGCGAGGTGCGAGTTTTGGCTGGAGTTGAGGAAGCCGCAGGTGCGGGAGTTTGGGCGCACCTGCGGGAGCGCAGGTGCGAAAATAAGCCTGGGCAGAATGTTTTACAACCAAGATTTTTGGCCATTTCTCTCATATTTCTCATGGATGGGGCGATTTTAGGAGAGCTTCAAGAGGGGAATTTCATTATCTATGTCAAGGTAAGTTATTCCAACTCATCTCAAGTTAAATACAAGGTATATGCATGGATTAAAACATGAAAGATTGTGGAAAATTGAGAATTTTGAAGAAAACCTAGAAATGTTATTTTGGATTTCTACCACGAATTTGAGCATGGGATTTAGAGTAAATTGTATATTTGAGCTAGTAAGGCTATTTGTAGAGTTTATCTTCGAGAAATTTCAGATTCCTGGCACGTGGGCCCGAGGGCATTTTGGTCAATTCATTGAGCGGAGTTGGGAAATTATATAATTTGAATTTGTTACGAGTATTAGAGTGAATTTTCATTGCTTTGCCCGTTATTTGGTAGTTTTGGGGCATTGTGCATCCATTAGAGTCGTCGGAAAAGCTTGGAAGCCGATTATGGGATTTCAGAGCGAGGTAAGTCTCCTTTCTAACTTTGTGAGGGGGAATTATCCCCCTAGGTGAACTAATTAAATATGTGCTACTATCTGCGGGGGCTACATACACACGAGGTGATGGGAGTCTTTGCGTAGCTACTATTATGCCATGTCCGGTTAGTCTAGGACCCACTAGCATGCCTTACGTGTTCTACATGTGATCTTGCCAATAATATTAGACTGTTAATGCTATTGAATCGGTAATTAATTTCCTAAGAAGACTAAAGTGTACCTTTCTTAATCATTTATAAAGAGAATTGATTCCTCCGTGGATAATTGTATTCCTGATAAGGTTATATTTTTGAATATTATTTGTCACGACCCGAAATCCATAAGGTCGTGATGGTGCCAAACACCATTGTCAGGCAAGTCAATCATTTAAATAGTTAAGTTAAATTTCCTGTTTTAGCATTTTTGAAAATCATTACCTTTCACTTTATTACATAATAACTGAACAAAAATTTCCGTTAAGTAAATACGACAGGTAAACAATTTTGATTTATTACACTAAATCCCAAACACTTCCCAGAACCCAGTGTCACAAGTACATGAGCAATTTCTAAGAATTTATACAATCATGACAAAGCTTGTCCGAGATACAAATTGGACAATGAAATTTAAAACAAAATGAATACAATACGAGGGAGACTCTGTCAGCTGCGGATCGCCTCCGGATGATGCAGCACGCCTAAGTCCCCAAACCAGCCACATCGCTGTGAAAGTACCTATGCAATTAAAATGCAAAACAAGTGTAGCATGAGTATGAAAACAACGTGTACTCAGTAAGTCGCCCGCCTAACCTCAGAGATGTAGTGACGAGAGTTCGAATTAGACACTTGTTAGAGGTCAGTTTAGTATATTCAAGTGTGACACTAAGCATGATTATTATAGTTAATTTATTAAAATCAGGAATGAACAATATCAACCCTTCCACATTTCTTTAACTCTTCGTCAGTTCAATAACAATTAATCAAACATGGGTGATTTAATCAAATAATAAATAATCAACCGGAAGGAACAACTTCTTCCAAAAATTTTAATCTTTAAATCTCTGTCATTTCAGTTGACAACTTAAAATTCCAGGCTAGTAATCAGGCAAAATCGCAGCAAATACGCAGTAATATCATGCATAAGAAATGCCGAGGGTCGAACGGTGCGAACCAGCAATAATAAACTGTGCACTGCCGAAGGATCGAACGACTCGAACCATAGATGCATCTATTTTTCCCCGCTCACAAATCGATCATGCGATGCGGTCAACATAAAAATAATAAGGCTAGCATGCTCGCGAATCATACCTGCGACTCAGGTGCTTATATGTACACATATTCACATAATAAATCCATATTTTTATCAAGAAAACAGTTGCCCAGGAAAGTGGTAAAATTCTTCTTAAACGAACATGAAAATAGCTTTTAAATCTTTGTTTTGAAACTCGTTTGCCAAGTTTAATAATATTCAATAATATAACCTTATCAGGTATACAATTATCCACGGAGGAATCAATTCTGTTTCTAAATAATTATGAAAGGTACACTCTAGTCTTCTTAGGAAATCAATTATCGATTCAATAGTATTAACAACTTAACATTAGTGGCAGGATCACATGTACAACACGTAAGGCATGCTAGTGGGTCCTAGACTACCCGGACATGGAATAATAGTAGCTACGCACGGACTCCCATTACCTCGTGCGTACGTAGCCCCCGAAGATAATAGCACATACTTAATTAGTTCACCTAGGGGACAATTCCCCCTCACAAAGTTAGAAAGGAGACTTACCTCGCTCCGAAACTCCATAACTGGCTTCCAAGCCCTCCCGACGACTCCAATGGATGCACAACGCTCCAAAACTATCCAAACAACGACACACCAATGAAAATATACTCTAATATTTGCAACAATTCTAAATTATATAATTTTCCAACCCCGATCAGCGAATTGGCCAAAATGCCCTCGAGCCCACGTGCCCGAAAATTCGAAATTTCTCGAAGATATATTCTACCCATAGCTTTACTAGTTCAAATATACAATTTACTCTAAATTCCATGCTCAAATTCGTGGTTAAAATCCAAATACAAATTTCTAGTTTTTCTTCAAGATTTCCCAATTTTCCTGCAAATTCTCATGTATAATTCCATGTAATAACCTTGTATTTAACTTAGAAACATGAAGGAATTACTTACCTTGTAATTCATGATGAAAATACTCTCTTGAAGCCCCTCAAAATCGCCCCACACCAAAAGAAAATGGGAGAAATGAGCCAAGAATCCTGTCTTAAAACACTTACTGCCCAGACGACCTCTTCTATGCGACCGCACTCCCCTTCACGCGATCGCATAAGCCAATATCAAGAGCCCCCAAAATTTCCTCTGTGCGGTCACATAGGCCAACCCAGCAGTCTTCACAAATTACCTCTATGCGATCGCAAACAACTCCCCGCGATCGCATAAGAAAATTCCCAGGGCCTCCAAATCTTCCTCTATGCGATCGCATACACTGCCACGCGATCGCATAGGCCAAATCCCATCAGACTCCAAATTCTTATATACAATCACATACCCACTCACGTGATCGCATAGAGTGAAAACCAGCCTGCACTCACACCAGAAAACTAGCAACCCTCACAAGGCAAGAATCGACCCGTTGAGTATCCGAAACACGCCCGAGGCCCCCGAGACCTCAACCAAAACTACCAACCAGTCCCAATACCTCATTCAAACTTAGTCAAGCCTTGAAATTACATCAAATAACATCGAAATCATGAATCGCAACCCGATTCAAGCTTACTGAACTTAGAACTTCAAACTTCTATATTCGATGCCGAAACCTATCAAATCACGTCGATTTGACCTCAAATTTTGCACAAAACTCACATTCAACATTATGGACCTGCTCCAACTATCAGAATCACATTCCGACCCTGATTTCAAAATTTCCACTTTCGGTCAAATTTCTCAAAAACCTTCAAATTTCTATCTTTAGCCAAATAACTTCAAAATCACCTACGGACATCCAAATTCACTTCCGATAGCGCTCCCAACTCCAGAATCACCATACAAAGATATTCCCAGGCTCGGAATCTCAAACAAACATCAATATCAATGAAAAGCGCTTCAAGCCAAACATAGGAAATTTTCTTCAAAATGCTGACTTCTAGAATATGCGCCGAAACGCTCCCGGGTTATCCAAAACCCGATCCGGACATACGTCCAAGTCTAAAATCATCATACGAACCTGCAGAAACCTTCAAATCCTGATTCGAGGTCGTTTACTCAAAATTCCAATCTTGGTCAATTTCTCCCACTTAAGGCTTCTGAAATGAGAATTTTCTTTCCAATTTGACTACGAACTTCACGAAATTTAATTCCGACCATGCCAACGAGTCATAATACCTGAAATGGAGATACTCATGACTTCAAACGGCTAAACAATTCAATAGAGCTCAAAACGACCGGTTGGGTCGTTACATTATTAAACTTGGCAAATGAGTTTCAAAACAAAGATTTAAATGCTATTTTTCCTGTTCCTTTAAGAAGAATTTTACCACTTTCCTGAGTAACTGCTTTCCTTGTAAAAATGTGAACTTATTGTGTGAATATGTGTATCTATGGGTGCCTGATTCGCATGTATGATTCGCGAGCAGGATAACCCTATATTTATGTATAAACGCGTCGCATGATCGATTCACCAGCGGGGAATATAGATGCATCTATGGTTCGAGTCGTTCGACCCTCGGCAGTGCATAGTTTATTATTGTTGGTCCGCGCCGTTTGACCCTCGAAACTTTGTTTGCGCATGATAATTGCTGCGTATTTCCTGTGATTTATACATGTTTATCTGCCTAAGGAAATTCTTAATTTCCAGTTAAAAAGAAGAAGAATTGATGTGTAAAATGTGAAATAAGTCTGATGTTTCTTATCCCTGATTATTTCTTTAAAATTTTCAACTGAAATAATGAAGATTTAAAGTGTTAAATGTGGAAGAAGTTGATATTATTTATTCCTGAGTTTAATAAATTGCCTATGACACTCATGCTTAGTGTCTCACTTGATTATACTAAATTGACTTCTAGCAAGTGTCTAATTCGACCTCTCGTCACTACCTCTCTGAGGTTAGGCAGGATACTTACTGAGTACACATTATTTTCGTACTCATGCTACACTTGCTGTGCATTTTTATTGCACATGTACTTTCATAGAGAGGTGGCTAGTTTGAAGACTTAGGCGAGCTGCATCATCCGGAGGCGATCCGCAACTGACAAAGTCTACCTCATATTTTATTTATTTTCATTTTTAAATTACTTGTCCAATTTGTATTTTGGGCAAGCTTTGTAGTATTTGTGAAATTCTTAGAATTTGCTCATGCACTTGTGACACCGGGTTCTGGGATGTGTTTGGGATGTATTTTATAAAATGAAATATTAAAATCTCGTATTTACTTAGCAGATTTTATTTAGTTATCATGTAATAAAGTGAAAGGTAATGATTTCAAAAATGCTAAAATAGGAAATTTAACTTAACCATTTAATGATTGGCTTGCCTGACAGTGGTGTCCAGCGCCATCACGACCTTATGGATTTTGGGTCGTGACAACATGGTATCAGAGTACTAGGTTGCCTTAGGTCTCACGAGTCATGAGCAAGTCTAGTGGAGTCTTGCGGATCGGTACGGAGACGCCTGTACTTATCTTCGAGAGGCTATAGGGCTGTTAGGAGTACTTACCTTCTTGATTCCTCATCGTGCGACTTGATTCCTTTAAGGCTTATGCCTATGCTTATTCCTACTCAATGTTATGCGTCGCGAAGTGCTTGCTATGAATCGGGAATTTGAGGAATTGAAATGGTGCTACGTATATGATGCAAGATGTTTTCCATGTGTAATTGGTTGGGGCTGTTGTTATGGCCCTGGGGAAGGATAATATGTTGTTTCAGCTAAGTAGATGTGTTTCTGAGAGCCTTGAGGTTATTCTCAGGTTGTGATGATGTTTACAATTGGTTATCGCGCGATGTCGATATGATGATAGAATGCTTGCCCATATGTTGGGGGTGATGAATGGCTTGAAGGGAGGTCTTCTCAGGGCGTGATTTCGATATTGCAGCATTTTAGTTCTGGCAGAGGAAAGACATTTGGAATATAAATGGTCAGGTTTTGGATTGATAAAGCAGTTTGACTTGGTGTTTTCAAGTAAGGTGAGATATTCACCTGTGATGTGAAATCGTCGTCATAGATCAAATGAAATGTTTTAAGTCTGTCGGTGCTATGGTTTCTTCGGTTGCATTGGGTCAGAGTGTTGTGAAGTAGTATTGAAGAAGAGGTTGTTGGATATCATGGTGCGTGGTGGTTCAGGACTGAATAGTTATTTCTAATGAAGGCAGCTCGAGAAATATGATCCTCAGAGAGTTTGAAGTCGCGGTGATCTACTGGTGTAAGAGCTGCAGAGAATGATATTGAATTGGACCAGCATATGATGACGGAAGACATATGAGAAGTGTCAGGCAGCGACTAAATTTCTAAAAGGCCAGGCGTAAGAAAAGGAGGTCAGGTAGTGCTTAAAGGAATGAGATTAACAAGTGGGAGAGTGGCAGCGTAGCACATTAGTTCAATGGTAAGACAACTGCCTATCTTGAGGGAAAGTTTGAGAGTTTTAGTGGATGGAGATTGGGTCTACGAGCTTAAGTTGAAATATGGGTTATTTCGGCGGAAGGTTGGATACAACAGGGAGGAGTTGTTAGGAATGAAGAAGGACGCAATGTGGCGGTGAATTTGGAGATGTTGTAGTGCATTTAATAAACGTCCATGAGGAGCGTACGGACTAGTAAAGTTGGTAGAGGAAGAAGGGCTCAAGATAAGGTATTGATGTTGTAGAGAGTGTGCAGTACAACGTCATTGGAAGGTGTCAGTTGGTGATTTCCACAGGTGGGTTATCTCCTATGAGTAGGTTAGCATTTGTGTGGTTGGCAAGTTTCTGTGAGGGATTCTAGTGGCTATTCGGTAAGAGGCAAAATATGTGAATGATGCTAGAGAATTTGAGTATTTAGGGAATGCGGACAGGGGAATTTGGAAGAATTGGATGGATTGGTTAAGAAAAATCATGCTAACAAAGGAGAAAGGATCTCAGCAGAGTCTAGAGTGGTGCAAGGAGTTGCTTCGGGCTAAGTGGGGGAGTCCCACCACCTGTAATTGGATTGGAGGGTTTTTTTCTCGTGGGGTTGCGCATACTCGGCATAGTGGAAAGTTATTTCAGCTAAGGGAAAGGAGTAAAATGGTGATTGCGCATGGGATGTGAGGAATGTGTGCAAAAGTTGGCCCTATTGGACCAGGGTTAGGCTTCGGAGGATTCAGAATTTGTGCTTAAGGCATGGGCAAGCTGTAGGGTAGTGACTCAGTCACGTGCTTCAGTGAAAAAGGTGTTCATGTGCTAGAAGAGCCTTGGAGTTGATTGTATTTGGGGCCAGTCAGAGTGGGTGACTCTCAATAGCGGTCCTAGTGAATTCAAAAAGTTAAGAACGATGTGTTTAAGGGTTAAAGGCAGCAGTATGATTAAGAATTTAGCCTTTGCAGCGTAATTTCAGAGAGAGGGAAAATGGTTGGAATGCTCTATGTTATTTTCAGCGTGCAAGATAGTATTGGAGGAGTGAGAGAAATAAACTCCGGATTGTAGAAACATTATTAGGAGGGTATGAGACGGGTTGCGGGATTTAGGCAACATGGTCTCGTGAATCAAGGCCACTCGGGATGAGTGAGGGTTGAGTTTCTATGAGTTGAAGGAAGTTACTATTATTCCTGAGGCAATTAAAGATGATTAAAAGAAGATATATTGATTAGCCATGGTTGAAATGGAAGATGTACGACAGTGATTAGTTTCGTCAGTGTAATTAAATAATGCATGTGGTTTGGGCCGGTATGTGCGGGGCTTGTCGGCCGTCGTATTAGATTTCATGTGGGAGCATTCGAGTGCTATGGCCTGCCAGGCGTAGGCGAATCCTGAAAGGTTTATGGTGGTTCAGACCACTACTTAAGGATTTGCATGTTGGGTGATTGTGAGAGTTCACTTGAGTGTTGTTATTGTTCTCTTGAATTGAGGTAAGTAAGAGGTTTCTATATGATGAGGTATTTCCCCTATTAGTGGTTCAGAAGTTATGATGGAATTCTGGCGCTATCTCATATTGGCATGTTAGGTGCGGTAAGCAGTATGTAATTGGAAGTAAAGAATCGAGATTGCGGTTCGGTGTAAACAAGGATGTCAGGATCTCGGATGAGCAAGAAAAAGTGATTCGGAAGTTCAGAGTAAGCTAGTGTTATCTTCAGTGCCACCTGAGATCAATATTCGGTGAATGAGGCTTTGTACCCTGGTTATGGGTTCTTGATTTATTTTACAGCGTTAGTGTGGCCAGTGATGGATGTGCAGATTTTCTACCTTGTGTGGAAGGTCGTGGGGGCGTGACCACGGGAAGATTGTATAAGTGTGGCATGTAGTCACTTAATGGATTGAAGATTTGGACTGAGTATAAAGAAGTGAAATATTGCTTATTTGAGAATTTATTCCTGGAAGGTGTTTGGTTCATTTGGTTGTGGATTGTGGGGTGTTTGTCCCGGCTATGATGGTTGTTCTTGCGTATTACGAGAGGAAGTGGGTTATTATGGACCTAGGTCAAGCTATCAACCTACTTCATTGCGAGCAGAATCGACTTGAAGTGTATGAATGGATTTAAGGAAGATTATGGGCTTCATGCGAGTCAGATGTGTTCATTTCAGTATAGTGCTCCTCAAGTAGGGGTGTTGGAATATCAGGTGTTGTTCCGTATTCGTCAAATTCATGTGATATTATGATTGTTCCATGTGAGTTGTGAAACGACTTGATAATTTCTTATGTGTTGAGATCCCGCGTAGTGATGATGTTATGTGAGCAGGATAGCTCTTGAAATATAGAGTGTGTGTGTATATATATATATCGCACCTCAGTTGTGCTTGAGTTTTGTAGCATATGGCCTTATCAGTCTCCCCAGGATGGTATTATGCACTTAGCGTGCTTTTGACCGATCGGTAATTTGTAATAGAGAGCAATTCAGCTCTGTGTATATTTCCTTATGTGAGTTTATGTGTGCATCGGATGGCACGTCACCACGGGTATGTTAGTTGGATCTGGTTTCACACCGCAACAATGTGATGATGAGTAAGGTTCCTATATTTATTTTTCTTGTGTTTTACTTCCTATTTTCTGAGGAAAGTTCATATTAGTTGCGTGAGTTGAGTTTTCCCTTCCTGAGTCATTTCTTATGTATCATGTTCGAGTTGTGGCCTATTGGCGCATTGTGTCATCGTGTGGGATTGTTGGTCATATCTGGGATGATTTGTGTCTGAACAGTTCATACTGGGTGAGACGAGATTATTAGATCAGGGATCAGTGCGATAAGGTTATGCGGAATATATTAAAGGACAATTACCATTATTTGGTTCGTAATGAGATGATAATCTAAGTCAAAAAGGAGAGATTCAATGTTTGGTTAACTCTACAATCGGTTAGAAATCTCTACACATCTCCTCCGTTGGGAGCATCAGATTCGTGGAATTTTGGCCATTAAGGTTCAGGGAGTGTCATTGTGGTCGGATGATGAGTTATGCGATGCATGGTGCTGATTCAGCATAGGTATGCAGTCATGTTCTGGTATATCGTGTGGTAGTTGATACATTGTTTATATATTAGAAACAGGCCTTGCAGAGAATTTCAGGTGTTGAAACTGGATTCTGAGCTTATTATATGGATAAAAGAAGAAATCTTCAGATTTGATCATTCTAATGTACCAACTGGGTTGTGGTAGCACGGGAAGGTGCTCTCGGTGTTAACCAGTGATTTCAGATAACTCCAGAGCAATTCTTAGCACGTTCGAGGACGAAAGTCTAAGTGGGGGAGAATGTAACGACCTGACTGGTCATTTTGAGCTCTAGCACGGTTTTCAGCGGTTTGAAGTCATGAGCAACTCCATTTCAGGTATTATAACTCGTGGGCATGGTCGGAGTTGAATTTCGGGAAGTTCGGAGTAAAACTGGAAAGAAAATTCTCATTTCAAGAGCCTTAAGTTGAAGAAATTGACTAAGATTGGAATTTTGAGTAAATAACCTCCGAATCAGGATTTGAAGGTTCCGGCAGGTTCGTATGATGATTTCGGACTTGGGCGTATGTCCAGATGGAGTTTTGGATAACCTGGGAGCGTTTTAGTGTGTATTGTGGAAGTCATCATTTTTGAAGAAATTTCCTAAGTTTGGCTTAAGCGCATTTCAGTAATATTGATGTCCATTTGGGATTACGAGCCTGGGAATAGCTCCGTATGGTGATTCTGGAGTTGGGAGCGTGATATGAAGTGAATTCGGATGTCCGTAGGTCATTTTGAAGTCATTTGGCCAAAGATAGAAATTTGAAGGTTTTTGAGAAATCCGACCGGAAGTGGACAATTTGATATCGGGGTCGGAATGCGATTCCGGAAGTTGGAGCAGGTCCGTAATGTCAAATATGACTCGTATGAAAAATTTAGGGTCAATCAGACGTGATTTGATAGGTTCCGGCATCGGAGGTGGAAGTTTGAAATCTCTAAGTTCATAAAGATTGAATTGAGTTGCGATCCATTGTTTCGATGTTATTTGATGTTATTCGAGGCGTCGAGCATGTCCACATTATGTTTTGGAACAGGTTGGTGTAATTGGACGGGGTCCCAGGGGCCTCGGGTGGATTTCGGGTGGTTAACAGATCAATATTTGATGTTGAGAAAAGCTGAAGTTGCTGGTGTCTGGTGCGACCGCACCTGCGAGGCTTTGGCCGCAGGTGTGAGGTTTCGCTGGCTTGGCTGGGAACGCAGGTGTGATGTAACTTCCGCAATTGCGAAGGCACAGATGCGGACAATGGGCGCAGGTGCGAGTTTTGTCTAGAGTTGAGGAAGCTGCAGGTGCGGGAGTTTGGGTGCACCTACGAGAGCACAGGTGCGAAGATTGGATCGCATGTGCGAAAATAGGCCTAGGCAGAATGTTTTAAAACCGAGATTTTTGGAAATTTCTCTCATATTTCTCATGGATGGGGCGATTTTAGGAGAGCTTCAAGAGGGGAATTTCATCATCTATGTCAAGGTAAGTTATTCCAACTCATCTCAAGTTAAATACAAGGTATATGCATGGATTAAAACATGAAAGATTGTGAAAAATTGGGAATTTTGAAGAAAACCTTGAAATGTTATTTTGGATTTCTACCACGAATTTGAGCATGATGAAAGTAAAATTAAAGACTCGACTAGGATATGCGTCTCCTAGGGATGAACTCAAACAACTCAAACTAGGAAGTGCGTCTTCTAGGGATGAAACTTGAATGAACCAAACTAGTAAGTGAGTCTCCTAAGGGTAAAATCTCAACTTAGAAAGCGCGTCTCCTAAAAGTATAACCTAAAAGACCCAAATTAGGAAGTGCATCTCCTAGGGATAAAACTCAAATGACTCAAACTAGGAAGTGCGGCTCATAGGGATGAAACTTGAATGAACCAAGCTAGGAAGTGAGTCTCCTAGGGGTAAAATCTCAATTTAGGAAGTGCGTCTCCTAAAGTATATCCTAAAAGACCCAAACTAGGAAGTGCGTCTCCTAGGGGTGAAATTTCGGTGACTCAAACTAGGAAGTGCGTCTCCTAGGAATGAACTTAAATGACTCAAACTAGGAAGTGTGTCTCCTAGTAATGAACTTAGATGACCCAAAACTAGGAAGTGAGTCTCCTAGGGGTAAAATCTCAATTTAGGAAGTGCGTCTCCTAAAACAAAAATATAACCCGAAAAACCCATACTAGGAAGTGCGTATCCTAGGGGTGAAACTTCAATGACTCAAACTAGGAAGTGCGTCTCCTAGGAATGAACTTAAATGACCCAAAACTAGGAAGTGCGTCTTCTGGGGGTAAAATTTCAATTTAGGAAGTGCGTCTCCTAAAAGTATATCCTGAAAGAACCAAACTAGGAAGTGCGTCTCCTAGGGGTGAAACTTCAATGAGTCAAAACTAGGAATAGCGCCTCCTAGGGGTGAAACTTCAATGATTCAAAACTAGGAAGTGCGTCTCCTAGGGATAAAATCTCAATTTAGGAAGTGCGTTTCCTAAAACAAAAATATAAGCTGAAAAACCCAGACTAGGAAGTGCGTATTCTAGGGGTGAAACTTCAATGACTCAAACTAGGAAGTGTGTCTCCTAGGAATGAACTTAAATGACCCAAAACTAGGAAGTGCGTCTCCTAGGGGGTAAAATCTCAATTTAGGAAGTGCGTCTCCTAAAAGTATATCCTGAAATACACAAACTAGGAAGTGCGTCTCCTAGGGGTGAAACTTCAATGACTCAAAACTAGGAAGTGTATCTCCTAGGGGTAAAACTTCAATTTAGGAAGTGCGTCTCCTGAAACAAAAATATAACCTGAAAAACCCATACTAGGAAGTGCGTCTCCCAGGGGTGAAACTTCAATGACTCAAACTAGGAAGTGTGTCTCCTAGGAATGAATTTAAATGACCCAAAACTAGGAAGTGCTTCTCCTAGGGGGTAAAATCTCAATTTAGGAAGTGCGTCCCATAAAACAAAAATATAACCTGAAAAACCCAGACTAGGAAGTGCGTCTCCTAGGGGTGAAACTTCAATGACTCAAACTAGGAAGTGCGTCTCCTAGGAATGAACTTAAATGACCCAAAACTAGGAAGTGCGTCTCCTAGGGGATAAAATATCAATTTAGGAAGTGCGTCTCCTAAAAGTATATCCTAAAAGACCCAAACTAGGAAGTGCGTCTCCTAGGTGTGAAAATTCAATGACTCAAAACTAGGAAGTGCTTCTCGTAGGGGTAAAATCTCAATTTAGGAAGTGCGTCTCCTAAAACAAAAATCTAACCTGAAAAACCCAGACTAGGAAGTGCGTCTCCTAGGGTTGAAACTTCAATGACTCAAACTAGGAAGTGCGTCTCCTAGGAATGAACTTAAATGACCCAAAACTAGGAAGTGCGTCTCCTAAGGGGAAAAATCTCAATTTAAGAAGTGCGTCCCATAAAACAAAAATATAACTTGAAAGACCCAGACTAGGAAGTGCGTCTCCTAGGGGTGATGTGTGATCTTCTGAATAGCCTTTGTGTAAGCAGAATAGGGGCATTACACCTGAAAAACTCAAGCTTCCAAGCCTTGATATGAACATAACCTTCATACCTATTTTAGATAAAGAAAACTTGTGAGTTTAAAACATGGTGGTTAGTTTGTGGCCTTGACTACGAGGGAAATTTCTCTTGTACTTGTCACGATCAACTTGGAAGACAGTGCTTGTTATCGGCCGACCGCTTTTCTGGACAACCCTTATCACAAGAAATATTCCTGATTTGTTCAAATCCGATACCTTATGCCCGATGCATTGCACTCGTGATCTAACATTCACCAAACCTTTTCATTTTACATCAATCCCCAAGAACATCTTTTATCAACAACTCAGTGCACACATTATTCTCATGCATCTTATGCCAATTTGATGTGCTTGCTAGACATTGGCTTTGTGTGATTAAAAAGCTGGTAGCAGAGTTTGAAGTCATTTCTCACTTGTTTCGATAAAAATAGACTCAAAAGGGACTCAAACAAAACAAGAGGAACAAAGTAAGAAGAAGAACGAGAAGAGATGGTATTGAACAAGAAAATTTTTTACCCTGGAAAAAGAACAAACTAGACACTAATCTGATTTGAAGGCTATCTTCACTGACCATGACATGCATTTTGGATTAAACGGCCTGATCTGTCGAACGAGTCTGATCTTCAACTTTGTTATGCCTCTAAGTTATGAAACTGGGTTTCGGCACTCAAATTTCCTATTTGATCCACAACCCTCAGTCGACTTGTAGTGCCTTGAAGGGTTTTCACCATGAAGCCTCTTCATTTTGCTCTTTTTCTCAACTCACCGTCGCCTTACGGTGCCCATGAGGGTTTACACTGATAAGACTCTCTCATTTTATCATTTTTTTCTCTTTGTGCTGAGAACAAGGTATTACCCATGATGCAAGAAGATCATACTTTTACCACACACTTGATTTGGCATCCTCAAATATTGGTCGGAAGATCTTTCTTTGGACCGTAATGTAGGCTTTTGGACAGGGTTGGAAAGAAAGGGTGGCATGAAGGCTCAAAATAATTTAAGATGAAAAGGTTCAAAATTACAACTTTTGGAATCAGATCTTCTGGCCAAAATTAGAACTTCTGCCCCAGTTTATTGGAGTCTGAGGAAATTTTTTTTTTTTGGATTTTTTGCTTTGATGAGACTGAACCTCAGAGTAAGACAGCCATATCCTTAAAAGAAATCAGGTCGAACGTAGTTCCAACACAAAGTCCGTTTATTTTTTTGTTTTTTCTTTTTCTTTTTCTTTTTTTTATTTTCTTTTTCTTTTTTTCCTTTTCTTTTTTTTTCTTCTTTTTATCTTTTCCTTTTTTTTTCTTATTTTTCTCTTTTTCTTTTTCTTTTCTAGTTCCTAACTCTACTTCTGATTCCAAAAGAGGGGTGTGAAACAAAATAAATTAGGGCTCAAAAGAGGTAGCAAAAGATAAAAGTGTTTGGGTAGCAGAATAAAATGCCTTCGTCATACCAAAATTTAAAATGTCAAGTACAAACATTCAATTGAAGATAAGCAAAGAAATTATACATAGTATCTATTGATGGCATCACCACAAACAAAAAGTGCCAATGAGCAATACCTTTGTCCAAATGAATGACCCTTGCCAGTTCAAAGCAGACTTGACTCAACCTTATCTTGATGTGTAAGAATTCATTTCAGCACTGACTGATCTACCTCAAACTCCTTGAGAGAAATTTCCTTGTTGTTGCTCTTATCAACCTCTTGATTTCCCACACTAACTTCCTCAATTTCACTCAACTCAAGTTTCAGGTTATCTTAGAATGTGTGAATCTTTACTTGTTTCCTCAAATGCATCTTTTAAACATATTGAAAATCGTGTTTCATTATTCCATGATTAGATTGGCTTTCAAGATCTGGTTGCGAGCTCCGCATGCATGTCATGTCACTAGAACTAGCTAGAGAGAACTATATCAAGAAAAGAACTAAACGTAGATTGCAAATAACAGAAAAACAAAATCTCATTTGATCTGGACAGAAGGGTTTGAACAACAGAGTAAAATCTATATTAACGCCCCGAAACAACCCTAGATGACAAACTTAGAGACACAAAACTAACTAACAAGATTCCTAGGGATAGGCGAAAGAGGATAGATGGGATTGAATCACCAAAACAAACAAGATAAAAATTTGGATTACAACCCCGAAATAACCAGATATTATAAAAAACATCAAAACAAGCTACCGAAATTCCTTCCTAGTGAGGAAAGAATGACCTTTCAATTGCTAAGCTTCGCATTCATCCACAAATTTGGTCATCAGAATCACCAGGGTCTTCTCCAATTTCAAAATCATTAACTTTAGTCAGCAAGTTCCCGAGAGGATTCTCATACTCCCTGTCACCACGCACCATCCCCACAAAGTGTGTATCATCATGTGCAGGTAAGAGATTCTGCGTAATATTCTAGGAGTCCTTATCCTGGATCACAATTATCCCTTCTTGAATCATTCATTCTATCTCCTTTTTCAAAGCACGACAATATTCAATGCTATGCCCTTGGACATTAAAGTGGTACATGCACCGTATAGCAGGATCAAAATCTTTTGCATATGGGTCCGGAGTATAGCCTAGGAGCGGCTCAATCAGGCTAGAATATTTTAACTTTTCAAACAAGCTTGTGTAGGATTCTCCGATTGGCGTGAAGCTATTTATTTGCCTTTGTTCCCTTCCATGCCCCTGTTTTCTAGGGTTGTTGGATGATCGAAAATGTTTTGAAGGCAAGAGCGTATTATGCGTGTCTGGCGCTTTTCATAAGGAGTGACCTAGTGGTTGGACAGATAACCGGACGTTGTTAAGAGGATAATATTGAGGTGGATTATGTGGAGCTCGGGGATTGGTTTGGGGTTGGGCTCGAGGCTGAGTATATTGGTGAGGCGGACCCTTGGAGCCATGTCTTAATCCTATAACCATGGCAACATCATCCATTTTTTTCTGACCCGGCAAGCTTCCTGTGTCGTTCTGAATTGCTTGTGGTGTGGATTTTAAAGCAGAATAACTCATGATCTTGCTTGACTTCAGCCTATTTTCTACCATTTTCCCATTTTTACCACATCATTAAAAGGCTTACCCACAACCAAGATCAAATTCCCAAAGTAAGTAGGCTCTTAAGTTTGAAGAAAGTACTCAACCATCTCGGCTTCTTCCATCGGGGGATTGATTCGGAAAGCTTGCTCTCTCCATCAGAGCCGTATTCTCTAAAGCTTTCATTAGGCCTCTTTTCCATCTTGGTGAGGGACATGTGATCCGGGACAATTTCTATGTTGTACTGAAAGTGCCTGGCAAAGGCCTGAGCCATATCATCCCATGTGTACCAACTGCTAGCATCTTGGCGAGATTACCACTCCAGAGCTGCCCCACTCAGACTTTGACTGAAATACACCATCAATAAATCGTCCTTTCTATCGGCGCCTGTCATCTTACTGCAATAACCTCTCAAGTGAGCTATGGGATCCCCGTGTCCGTCATACAAATCAAACTTTGGCATCTTAAACCTAGCAAGCAGTTGGACGTCCGGAAACAAGCACAAGTCTTTGTAAGACACACTCACCTGGCTCCCTATCCCTTGCATGTTTCTTAAAGACTGCTCTAAGATTTTCACCTTCCTAGATATCTCATCTTGCTCCACTGTCTTAGCAGGCTTTTCAGTTTCACCGGGAGGCTCAAAATGAGGAGCGTAAGAGTATGGATCCGAGACCTTGAAAATTGGTTCTGGAGCATAGTGTTGGGCATCGGGGACTTTGAACACAGTCTCGCTAGAGGATCGAGGAAGAGTATCTGGTGGAAGTCAGGACCAATAATCAGCAGAAGCGGGAATCTGGATTGGGGATAGTGGAGGAATAGTGATGAGGCTTTCAGTATAGTTAGTGGGAAATAATGGTGGAGGATGCCCAATAATCCAAGCTTGGTATATTTCGGCCATCTGTCCTTTCAACCTTAGGACCTCTTCTTTCAACTCAGATTCTGCTTCAACAATCTCCTTAGGCGGATCAACAACACATGTGTCCAAGTCTTTGCCAGCCACGGCTACCTCGCTATTTGACCTTGTGTTGTACGGATGACTCGCTAGAATGCCACAAACTAACCACCTTCTGTTATGATAACAATGAAAGTACCAAATAGGAGCAAAACAAAGTTAACATGTTAGTGTTAGGGCATTTATCAGATAGAAATATCACATTGCGTGCAATGCGCCTAGCAACAATTAACGGTTTTAAAATGACTTCAACGGTCACAAGGTCATTTGGCATCATCCCAATTTTGTTCATTTCAATCTCCTCTTTTCTTTCTGATCATCACTCTTTTTTTTGCATGCCCCAGTTCCCTCTCATTTTTCACATTCCACAACTTTATCATTTTTTTTATTTTCTTTCTTATTAAATTACGATTCGATCAAACCTTATGTAGGCTGCCTACATATCATGTCCCACATGAATCAGACCAAGCGTAGTTCTGGAAAAGTAATGGACAAAATAAACTAAAAAAATAGAATCTTTTTGGATTTTTCATTTATAACTCTTTTTTTTCGAATACAAATAGGAAGTACGATGACAAAAGACTCAGCAAACTCTTTGTCACGCCCCGAACCTTGGGAGACATGGCTGGCACCCAGTGTCGTGCTGACCTGAGCGAACCACTCTGTAACTCATGATCATTTGACAAAAACTAGAACATAAATAGGTGGGGTTAGCTGAACTCATTCCTTTTGTAACTATCATGGGCCCACATGGCCACGACTCATTATGTACAACTGTAAGTGGGCAATACTGTATCAATAAACTACCGTTCTTAAAACATGAATATATATGGGCCGCCAAGGTCTCTGACATACTGTACAAACTGAACCTCTGTCTACAAAGCCTCTAAGATTATTTAACATCAAACAGGACAGGGAACCGGCTTACCCATACGTCTATCGCAAAACTCTGACACATTGACTCATAGACCCGACTGCACTCCGAATGAGTTGGAGTCTTACCGATCCTTCGCTGAATGCAAACCTCATCTATTATGAGGGCTTGTAAATCTAATTATCTATACCTGCAAGCATGAGTGCAGCGTCCCCAAAAAAAGGACGTTAGTACGAATAATGTACTGAGTATGTAACGCAATATACTGAAAGTTGAGACTCAACTGATAATATAATAACTGAAAATAACTGGGTGTAACAACCTGACCGGTCATTTTGAGCTCTAGCGCGTCGTTCAGCGGTTTGAAGTTATGAGCAGCTCCATCTCAGGTATTATGACTCGTAGGCATGGTCAGAGTTGAATTTCGGGAAGTTCGGAGTCAAATTGGAAAGAAAATTCTCATTTAAGAAGCCTTAAGTGGGAGAAGTTGACTAAGATTAGAATTATGAGTAAACGACCTCCGAATCAGGATTTGAAGGTTCCTTCAGTTTCGTATGATGATTTCGGACTTGGGTGTATGTCCGGACCGGGTTTTGATAACCCCGGAGCGTTTCAGTGTGTATTGTGGAAGTCAACATTTTTGAAGAAATTTCCTAAGTTTGGCTTGAAGCGCATTTCAGTGATATTGATGTCCTTTGGGATTTCGAGCCTGGGAATAGCTCCCTATGGAGATTCTAAAGTTGGGAGCGGGATCGAAAGTGAATTCGGATGTCTATTGGTCATTTTGAAGTCATTTGGCTATAGATAGAAATTTGAAGGTTTTTGAGAAATCGGATCGGAAGTGGAAATTTTGATATCGGGGTCGGAATGCGATTTCGGATGTTGGGGCAGGTCCGTAATGTCAATTATGACTTGTGTGCAAACTTTGGGGTCAATCGGATGTGACTTGATAGGTTTCGGCATCGGATGTGAAAGTTTGAAATTTCAAGTTCTTAAAGTTTGAATTTTAGTGCAATTCGTGGTTTCGATGTTGTTTGATGTGAATTGAGGCCTCGAGCAGGTCCGCATTATATTTTGGAACAGGTTGGTGTAATTGGATGAGGTCTCGGGGGCCTCGGGTGGATTCTAGGTGGTTAACGGATCAAGTTTGGAGTTTGAAGAAGTGTTGAGATTGTTGTCATCTGGTGTGACCTCACCTGCGAGGATTTGGCCGTAGGTGCGGCTTTGGCGCCGCTGGTGCGAGATTTTGGTGGCTTGGCTGGGAGCGCAGGTGCGATGTAATTTTCGCACCTGCGAAGGCGCAGATGCGGACAATAGGGCGCAGATGCGGACAATGGGGCGCATGTGCGAGTTTTGGCTGGAGCTCAGGAAGCCGCAAGTGCGGGAGTTTGGGCGCACCTGCGAGAGCACAGGCGCGAAAATATGCCTGGGCAGAATGTTTTTGAACCGAGATTCTTGGCTCATTTTCTCCCATTTTTCTTTGGTTTGGAAGACTTTGAGGAGCTTCAGGAGGGATTTTCATCATGCATTACTAGGTAAGTAATTTCTTCATGTTTTTAAGTTAAATACGAGGTTTATGCATGGAATTAGACATGGAAATTAGTAGGAAATTGGGATTTTGGAGGAAAAACCTAGAAATTGTAATTTGGATTTTTACTACGAATTGAGCATGAATATTTGAGTAAAATGATATATTTGAGTTAGTAAAGCTATGGGTAGAGTTTATCTTCGAGAAATTTCGGAATCTGGGCACGTGGGTCCGAGGGCATTTTGGTCAATCCCTTGAGCGGAGATAGGAGTTTATATAATCTGAATTGTTGCAAATATTATAGTGAATTTTCATTGACTTGCCCGTTATTTGGCTAGTTTTGGGGCGTTGTGCATCAATTGGAGTCGTCGGGAGGGCTTGGAAGCCGGTTATGGAATTTCGGAGTGAGGTAAGTCTCCTTTCTAACTTTGTGAGGGGGAATTGTCCCCCTAGGTGAACTAATTAAATATGTGCTACTATTTGCGGGGGCTACGTACGCATGAGGTGACGGGAGTCCGTGCGTAGCTACTATTATGCCATGTCTGGGTAGTCTAGGACCCACTAGCAATCATTTAGAAAGAGAATTGATTCCTCCATGGATAATTGTGTTCCTGATAAGGTTATATTATTGAATATTATTAAACTTGGCAAATGAGTTTCAAAACAAAGATTTAAATGTTATTTTCGTATTCCTTTAAGAAGAATTTTACCACTTTCCTGAGTAACTGCTTTCTTGATGAAAATGTGGACTTATTGTGTGAATATGTGTATCTATGGGTGCCTGAGTCACATGTATGATTCGCGAGTAGGATAACCCTGTATTTATGTATAACCGCGTCGCATGATCGATTCGCGAGCGGGGCAGATAGATGCATCTATGGTTCGAGTCGTTCGACCCTCGACGGTGCATAATTTATTATTGTTGGTCCGTGTCGTTCGACCCTCGGCACTTTGTTTGCGCATGATAATTGCTGCGTATTTCCTGTGATTTATTCATGTTTATCGCCTTAAGGAAATTATTAATTGCCATTTAAAAAGAAGAAGAGATGTGTAAGATGTGAAATAAGTCTGATGTTTTTTATCCCTGATTATGATTTAAATCGTCAATTGAAATGACGAAGATTTAAAGTGTCAAATGTGGAAGGAGTTGATATTATTTATTCTTGATTTTTTATAAATTGCCTATGACATACATGCTTAGTGTCTCACTTGATTATGCTAAATTGACTTCTAGCAAGTGTCTAACTCGACCTCTCTTCACTACCTCTCTGAGGTTAGGCGGGATACTTACTGAGTACACGTTATTTTCGTACTCATTCTACACTTGCTGTGCATTTTTATTGCACAGGTACCTTCATAGCAATATGGCTGATTTGGAGACTTAGACGAACTGCATCACTCGGAGATGACCCGCAGTCGGCAGAGTCTTCCTCTATGTATTGTATTTTCGTTTTCATTCCTTGTCCCATTTGTATTTCGGACAAGCTTTGTAGAATTTGTAAAAATTCTTAGTAATTTCTTATGTACTTGTGTCACCGGGTTCTGGGATGTGTTTGGGATGTATTTTATAAAAATGAAATATTAAACTGTCGTATTTACTTAACGAATTTTTGTTTAGTTATTAAGTAATAAGTTAAAGTTAATGATTTCAAAAATTTTAAAACAAGAATTTATTTCAATTAATTAATGATTGGCTTGCCTGACGATGGTGTCTGGCGCCATCACGACCTTAATAGATTTTGGGTCGTGACACTGGGAGCCAAAGATAATCTGAAGATACGCTCACCTACTGATACTGACTCAACTCTCTCAATATAGTAAGTAAAATAGTTGTCCAGCCCTATAAGGCTCGGTATATATATATAACTGCTCTGCCGTAGTAGGCTCGCTCATAGGCACTCGGACATACTAGGCTTTGTATCTCGACTAACTGGGCTCGCTCATAGGCGCTCGGCCATAACAGGCTCGATATATAACTTACCATCGTATCAGAGGTTGCCCAATAGGGGCTGCCCATCGATTATAGCTCGATGGTAATGACAATACTGTAATACTGTATATATACTCTCTGCTCTCTTGACTGGAAGAAGAAAATACTCAATTGAATATGAAGTCCTGATAATGAAAATATTGTAACTTGCGAGACTAGAAAAATATATGTAAATTCCGGGATATGAATTTTTCTTTATGCCTCGTTATCAAACTTGTGTAATAACGAGATCATGCCAAGAAAAATAAAGAAACTCTTAGCCATAACATACCTGAGTTTGTCAGCAACAAAAATCCATAAAAACCGAGGGGTTTCTCACAAGATAAACATTCCTCCGGTCCCAAATTGTATCACTTGGATAACTTTCACGAGGAGACCAAGGTGAAAGGTTGAATGTCATTCATTCTAATTTGGTAAGTATATGCTAACATAGTTGTTGCAATATGCGTAATGCATGTCAAATTAAACAAATCATATGCACTAGTAGAATTAGTGGTTAATTAGACTGTATGAAGATGGACATAAGCAGAGAGTAGGTCAATGAGAATCAGGTGGAGTATTAGTTGATAAAGGTGATTGTATATATCAACACCTAGGTCTACCTTTTTATCTTCTAACATCTCGGAAATGCAATAGCATCCCTCTTTTTGAATCATGCCACGTATGTGAAGCAATGTATGAGTCATATTTTTTTCTAAGCCAAATGCTTCCACGTGAGGTTATTTAACCCGATCCAAAGATTGTTAATTAATCTCCCATTAAAAATTATCTCAAATTACTTCAAAATACTATTTATTTTTAATACACTTTATATAACTTAATTAAATACATACACTATTATTTTATTAAAACATCCATATAAAAAAATATATATTTTCTCAATTTCTAATTTTCCTATTCTCATATAAAGAATAAAAATTCTCCTACACTTAATTCTTATAATGGTAAAAGATAACCTTCTTTTTCTTGTGAGAAAATAATTTCTATCTCTACAATAAAGAAAATAAACTTTCTTATTATATGAGTATAATTTACCATATCCGAAAATAGTAATAATGGTAATTATCTAAAATTATACTTATAAAAATTTTACTAAAATACTCCACTTAAAATAAAATACCACACTAACATAATATCTAACAGTATTAGTGTTTAACTAAAGAATTAGACACTTTGACTAAAACTTATTTTTAAGATGAACACGGGTTACTGATAATCAAGGAAATAGAGAAAAATGAATAACAGACAATATTGCAGAAATATAGAAAAGCGAAGTCAATTATATTCGAGAATCAGATGCCTTTACAAGCTGTATTCCCCTCCTTTATATAGGAGATTCCTATAACATACGACTCTTGCTATGATTTCTCATTAATGACTAACTATGACATTAATGAGGCGTTACAAAGGATAACGGTAATTGGGGTACGGTTACATAACGTTCGAGTAATCAATTGTGGGTCTTTGAATCTACCCGTAGCTTTGTCTAGATTCATTTTGACCGTGCCTCTCCCCTGTTTTGATCAGGTTGAGTCTCCCGTGGTTGATAAGCTCGAGGGTTTACTAAATTGTGCCTCTTTGTTCCGTACCTCTTCAAAGAATCACAACCAACTCTCGCGTTTTCCTGTGTCCACGTGACTGGCTAAGTTGTCAAAAGCTGGCTTACGTGTGAAACTCTTTTTTATCAATACAGATAGTCCCCCCACTTACCATATATTTAACGATTAATATTTGGTAAGTGAATATTCATTTATGGCGGGAATATGCGCTTTTCCTCAAATCATTGTATCCTTCTCTGCACCATAGGCGTTTTTTGTCACTTTCATTTAATGTGCATACCACGTGTCCTTTTCGGATTGGTTCTGCATTTACTCGGCACCTTTTAGGGCTTTTTGCGGTTGTGCCAGTCCCGAAGTGACATCTTCAATTATGACTTATCATCATTATTTTTCTTTTTTTTCCATGTTTGACGGTTGTCCTCGAGTATAAATACCTTTCTTCTTTTCTTTGCTTCCACGAAACACTTTTATAACTTTGTCTTTTGTATAGAACTTTCTTCTCGCCTTTGTAAACATGTATTCTTCAAACCAACCTCAGGGAGTAATAGATATTGAAAGTTTAACGACATCTTCTGTTCCGACTAGGAGTCGGAGGGGTGGTATACTTAGAAGTATAAGATCTACTCCTTCGAGGGGCTCCTATTCTTCTCAGATAGTTCCTTCTCCTTCCACTAGATCTCTAGTTTCTCCAAGGTTTAGGGTTTCTCGGTCTTTGTCTAGACGTAGAGGTGAACGCCTTCGTGAACCTGGAGTCGATAAAATTGTCCCTGCTGAGTTTATTTTTGCTAGGGATAGTCAAGTTCTTGTAGACCAATCTTCTTCTCTTGAAAGTGTCGAAAGATATTCAACCCTTATAACTGAGGGTCAGATTTTCCTTGTTCGTAGAGAGTGCTTTTGGAGGTCTGACTTCCCTGTCTATATTCCGAATAGTAATCAAATAATAACGTCTTACAAGACGGGATATTCTTTTGTTTATACGTACCCTTTCACTCTAGGGTTTAGACCCCCCACTGACCCAGTTATAATTGAGTTCTGCCGTTTTTTCAATATCTGCTTAGGACAAGTTGGTCCGCTTGTGTGGCGAGTTGTCGCATGTCTTAGGAGTTTGACTTCTTTAGCATCGGTTCCTTTTACTTTTAACCATCTTATTCATCTCTACTCTCCTAACTTATTTCGTGAAGGGGTTTTTACTCTGACTGCTAGAAGGAAAAGAGTGCTGGTAACCCCTGGAGATAATAAGGATAGGGGTTGGTACCTCCGGTATAAACGTGAGTATGCTTTAGCTCACATTTATTTACTTTTTCTCGTTTTGACTTGAGATGTTTTATTAACACCGTATTTGTTTCTTCTTCTCTCAACAATCATGAATACTATTGAGAATGTCTCCGGTATTCGTGATTGGGTACAAAATTGTTGTCCGTTGTTCCCTCAGAAGAGAGATCTTGGAAGTACCTCGCTGGTAGGTATGGTTGGCATGTAAAGACCCACGGTAAGTGAAGCTCTTGTTCTTGCTTCCTTCCTTACTCGAGTCTCTTCTTTCTTTGTCGTTTAACTTTTTCCCTTTTAATAGGGTTCTCCGCTCGTAGGGTGTCTACTTCATCTATACCGAAGATGTCTTTGGCTCCGGCCCAAGAAATTATTGTTGGTTCATCTTCCTCGAAGAGGAAGATATGTGAGTCTCGTTCCGTAGAAGAAGAAGAAGAAGAAGGTGCTTTAGTGCACAGGCCACGGAGAAGGCGGGTGGTTTCAGATGATGATCTTACATCCTTAACCTTGCCTTCTGTGTCTGTGATTGAGCCCCCTGTCCTTGATGATGTTTCACATTCCCCTATTCATGAGGGTGTTGATCTTGCTCCTGACGATGTCCCTTTGGCTGCTGTCTTTCCTGCTTCTTTGAGAGAAGTTGTCTCGTCTGTTCCTTTGGCTATTTCGGCTTCTGCTGTTGCTTTGCCTGTAACTTCCTCCACTCTTCAAACCTCCGTGCCTGCTGCTTTGACCGTGGTTTCTCCAGCTCCTCAACCCTCCGTGCCTGTTGTTGTTTCATCTCTGCCTGCTTCCATGCCTTCCGTTAGGGAAGTAGGGTCTTCCAGCAGAGATATGTGGCAGGTGGTAATAGAGGTTCCAGTTGAGGGGAACCTTTTCAAGAAAACGGGTGAGCCCGAAGTATGGCTCAAGACTTTGATAGGTCCCTCTGACAAAGCCAAGCTAGCCATCCACGGTGCTCTTACATGGGCCAATGAGGTCGTGCATACTTCTTTGAAGGTATGATGCAAGTTATCCTCTTTCATTTTCGTATATGAAATTTACCATATCTGACTGGT
Source organism: Nicotiana knightiana (assembly GCA_005239525.1). Classification (NCBI taxonomy): domain Eukaryota; kingdom Viridiplantae; phylum Streptophyta; class Magnoliopsida; order Solanales; family Solanaceae; genus Nicotiana; species Nicotiana knightiana. Next base: position 67,310 of record ML392341.1, read on the forward strand.
TTATTTNATTGCAGGCCGATGCTGATAATTGGAAAGCACAGTATGATAGACTACGGATTGACATGGATGTTTTAGAAGAGTAAAAAAGTACCTTAAAGCGGCAGATGAGACTCATGGCAGCAGAACTGGCAGTAGAGAAGGATTCTTCCAGTCAGGATGATAAAGACAAGAGTGTTATGGAGTCTTCGTTCGCTGAGCAGCTGTCCCGTGCCTCAGAGGAGATTAGAGACTTGAAAAACTTATTGGGGCAGAAGGAGGAATACTCAGGCGAGCTCGTGCAATCACTCACTCGTACTCAAGAGGACCTTCGTAAGGCTTTAGATAAAGCTCAAACTTTAGAGGAGTCGATTGTACCATTGGCCGCCCATGAAGCTGCGGAAGCGGAGAAGGACGGATTGAGAGTTGAGCTTCAAGTATGGGCAAAGGATTATGAAGATCTTGAAGAGGTGGCTGTTGTCGAAGTGAGTTGGGCGTACATGAATTCTCGCCTTGACACATTAAAGGAAATGAGTTAAAGAGGGTTTTGACCTTAGTGCTGAAATAGCTAAAACCAAGGAAGCCATGGAGAAGCCTCAACAAGGTCATAACCTCTCTTCACCTGATGGTGAGATTCCAGTCGCTCATGCCTCTTCATCCCTAGTTGCTCCCGCTCCTTCTGCCAGTGAAGTCAACCCCTCTCTTGAATTGGTTCATCTCCCCTTTTTTTTTTCTTTGTATTAATTGGTGGTTACCCCCAATCCCATCGGAGGTAAATTTGGATTTCTTTAAAGTCCCCAAATGACAACTTAGGGGCACCACAATGTATATAAAAATTTTATACGGCTAAGTATAAGTTAATACTTAGTTTTAGCAGTTTTAATATATTAATGTTAGTTCGACTTTTGTTGAGTTTCTGTTTCACTCTTTAAGTCTTTTGCATGCTTCATTTTTCGAGGTTTTAGTTTTACCTTCGAATTTTGCATGTGGAATGTTTTAGACTACTCGTACCTTTTTTGTAATAGGCACGATGTCATATTAAATGTGTGCCTTTTTGTAATAGGCATAGTTTATGGAAGAGGGCCCTTTATAATTGACATGAAGAAGACGTCTCAATTTCATGATAATGCAATAGAGTGATAGGAATTTTACACATGCTTAAGAATGTTTCCAAGGAAAGTTTTTTGTTTGAACTTCCATGACATTTTACATGTGTTTGGTTATCGTCTAAAACTCATGTTTGCAACTGTTTTTGTTTATACGGCTAAGTATAATACTTATACTTACTTGAAAGTTGAAATAATTCCGAAGCGAATTCCCTCGTTCTCCAGGTGGGCGCCTGCAATCAAAACAACAAAACAAACAAAGTTTTCTGCCTCAATTTGCACTAGCAAGATTTGTGAGTTCTTAGCAAAATTGTAAATCACCTAGGGATGAACTCAAACTAGGAAGTGTGTCTCCTAGGGATGAAATTTGAATTAACCAAACTAGTAAGTGCATTTCCTAAGGGTAAAATCTCAACTTAGGAAGTGCGTCTCCTAAAAGTATAACCTGAAAGACCCAAACTAGGAAGTGCGTCTCCTAGTGATAAAACTCGAATGACTCAACCTAGGAAGTGTGTTTCCTAGGGATTAAACTTAAATGAACCAAGCTAGGAAATGCGTCTCGTAGGGGTAAAATCTCAATTTAGGAAGTGCATCTCCTAAAGTATATCCTGAAAGACAAGACTAGGAAGTGCGTCTCCTAGGGGTGAATTTCAATGACTCAAACTAGGAAGTGCGTCTCCTAAGAATGAACTTAAATGACTTAAACTAGGAAGTGTGTCTCCTAGGAATGAACTTAAATGACCCAAAACTAGGAAGTGCGTATCCTAGGGGGTAAAGTATCAATTTAGGAAGTGCGTCCCATAAAACAAAAATATAGCCTGAAAAACCCAGACTAGGAAGTGCGTCTCCTAGGGGTGAAACTTCAATGACTCAAACTAGGAAGTGTGTCTCCTAGGAATGAACTTAAATGACCCAAAACTAGGAAGTGCGTCTCCTAGGGGGTAAATCTCAATTTAGGAAGTGCGTCTCCTAAAAGTATATCCTGAAAGACCCAAACTAGGAAGTGCATCTCCAAGGGGTGAAACTTCAATGACTCAAAACTAGGAAGTGCATCTCCTAGCACAAAATCTCAATTTAGGAAATGCTCTCCTAATACAAAAATATAACCTAAAAAACCCAGACTAGGAAGTTCATCTCCTAGGGGTGAAACATCAATGACTCAAACTAGGAAGTGCGTCTCCTAGCAATGAACTTAAATGACCCAAAACTAGGAAGTGCGTCTCCTAGGGAGTAAAATCTCAATTTAGGAAGTGCGTCCCATTGAACAAAAATATAACCTGAAAAACCCAGACTAGGAAGTGTGTCTCCTAGGGGTGAAACTTCAATGACTCAAACTAGGAAGCGCGTCTCCTAGGAATGAACTTAAATGACCCAAAACTAGGAAGTGCGTCTCCTGGGGGATAAAATCTTAATTTAGGAAGTGCGTCTCCTAAAAGTATATCCTGAAATACCCAAACTAGGAAGTGCGTCTCCTAGGGGTGAAACGTCAATGACTCAAAACTAGGAAGTGCTTCTCCTAGGGGTAAAATCTCAATTTAGGAAGTACGTCTCCTAAAACAAAAATGTAACCTGAAAAACCCATACTAGGAAGTGTGTCTCCTAGGGGTGAAACTTCAATGACTCAAACTAGGAAGTGCATCTCCTAGGAATGAACTTAAATGACCCAAAACTAGGAAGTGTGTCTCAAAAGGGGTAAAATCTCAATTTAGGAAGTGCGTCCCATAAAACAAAAATATAACATGAAAGACCCTGACTAGGAAGTGCGTCTCCTAGGGGTGATGTGTGATCTTCTCAATAGCCTTTGCGTAAGTAGAATTGGATCATTACACCTGAAAAACTCAAGCTTCCAAGCTTTTATATGAAAATAACCTTCATCCATGTTTTAGACAAAGAAAACTTGTGAGTTTAAAACATGGTGGTTAGTTTGTGGCCTTGACTACGAGGGCGATTTCTCTTGCACTTGTCACGGTCAACTTGGACTTCAACTTGGAAGACAGTGCTTGTTATCGGCCGACCGCTTTTCTGGACAACCCTTATCATAAGAAATATTCCTGATTCGTTCAAATCCAATACCTTATGCCCGATGCATTGCACTCGTGATCTAACATTCACCATATATTTGCATTGTACATCAATCCCCAAGAACATCTATTATCACCAACTCAGTGCACACACTATTCTCATGCTTCCTATGCCAATTTGATGTGCTTGCCAGACATCAACTTTGTGTGATTAAAAAGCTGGTAGCAGATTTTGAAGTCATTTCTCACTTGTTTCGACAAAAATAGACTCAAAACAGACTCAAACAAAACAAAAGGAACAAAGTAAGGAGAAGAACGAGAAGAGATGGTATCGAACAAGAAAATTTTTTACCCTGGAAAAAGAACAAAGTAGACACTAATCTGATTTGAAGGCCATCGTCACTGACCATGACATGCATTTTGGATTAAACCGCCTGATATGTCTAGCGAGTCTAATCTTCAACTTTGTTATGCCTCTAAGTTATGAAACTGGGCTTTAGCACTCCAATTTCCTATTTGATCCACAATCCTCAGTTGATTTGTAGTGCCCTGAAGGGTTTTCACCATCAAGCCTCTCTCATTTTGCTCTTTTTCTCAACTCACTGTCGCCTTACGGTGCCCATGAGGGTTTCCACCGATAAGACTCTCTCATTTTATCATTTTCTCTCTTTGTGCTGAGAACAAGGTATTACCCATGATGTAAGAAGATCATACTTTTACCACACACTTGATTTGGCATCCTCAAAGATTGGTCGGAAAGTCTTTCTTTGGACCGTAATGTAGGCTTTTGGACATGGTTGAAAATAAAGAGTGGCATGAAGACTCAAAATAATTTAAGATGAAAGGGTTCAAAATTACAACTTTTTGAGTCAGATCTTTTGGCCAAAATTAAAACTTCTTCCCCAGTTTCTTGGAGTCTGGGGAATTTTATTTTATTTTTGGATTTTTTGCTTTGATGGGACTGAACCTCAGAGTAAGGCTACCTACGTATCCTTAAAAGGATCAGGTCGAACGTAGTTCCAACACAAAGTCCGTTTATTTTGTTGTTTTTTTCCTTTTCTTTTTTTTCTTCTTTTTCTCTTTTTCTTTTTATTTACTAGTCGCTAACTGTACTTCTGATTCCAAAAGAGTGATGTGTAACGAAATAAGTTAGGGCTCAAAAGGGGTAGCAAAAGATAAAAGTGTTTGGGTAGCAGAATAAAATGCCTTCGTCATACCAAACTATAAAATGTCAATTACAAACATGCAATTGAAGAAAATCAAAGAAATCATACATATTATCTATTGATGGCATCAACACAAACAAAAAGTGCCAGTGGGCAATACCTCTGCCCCAATGAATGACCCTTGCCAGTCGAAGCAGACTTGATTAAAGCTTATCTTGATGTGGAAGAATTTATTTCAGCACTGACTGATCTACCTCAAACTCCTTGAGAGACATTTCCTTGTTTTTACTCTTATCAACCTCTTCATTTCCCACATAAATGCCTCAATTTCACTCAACTCAAGCTTCAGGTTATCTTAGAATGCGTGAATCTTTACTTGTTTCCTCAAATGCATCTTTTTATTATATTTAAAACTGTGTTTTAATATTCCATGATTAGACTGGCTTTCAAGATCTGGTTGCGAACTCCGCATGCATGTCATGTCACTAGCACTGGCTGGAGAGAACTATATACAAGAAAAGAACTAAACGAAAATTGCAATTAACAAAAAAATAAAATCTTATTTGACCTGGACAAAAGGGTTTGAACAGCAGAGTAATATCTATATTAAAGCCCCGAAACAACCCTAGATGACAGACTTAGAGACACCAAACTAACTAACAAGACTCCTAGGGATAGGCAAAAAAGGACAAATGGGTTTGAATCACCAAAACTTACAAGATAAAAATTTGGATTACAACCCCGAAATAACTAGATAGTAGAAAAAACATCAAAACAAGCTACCAAGATTCCTTTCTAGTAAGGAGAGAATGACCTTTCAATTGCTAAGCTTGGCATTCAGCAACAAATTTGGTCATCAGAATCACCATGGTCTTCTCCAATTTCAAAATCATTAACTTTAGTTAGCAAGTTCCCGAGAGGATTCTCATACTCCCTGTCACCATACATCATCCCCACAAAGTGTGCATCATCATGTGCAAGTAAGGGATTCTGCGCAATATTCTGGGAGTCACTGTCCTGGATCACAATTATCCCTTCTTGAATCATTCTTTCTATCTCCCTTTTCAAAGCACGACAATATTCAATGATATGCCCTTGGAAATTAGAGGGGTACGTGCACCGTACAGCAGGATCAAAAGCTTATGCATATGGGTCCGAAGTATAGCCGAGGAGTGGCTCAATTTGGCCAGAATGTTTTAAATTTTCAAACAAGCTTGTGTAGGATTCTCCGATTAGAGTGAAACTATTTCTTTGCCTTTGTTACCTTCCATGCCCCTGTTTTCTAGGGTTATTGGATGCTCAAAAATGTTTTGAAGGCAAGAGTGTATTATGCGATGCTGGCGCTTGAAGTAAGGAGTGACCCAGTGGTTGGACAATTGACCGGACGTTGTTCGGAGGATAATACTGAGGTGGATTATGTGGAGCTCAAGGATAGGTTTGGGTTTGGGCTCGAGGATCAGTGTATTGGTGAGGTGGACCGTTGGGGCCATGTCTTAATCCTACAACCATGGCAAGATCATCCATTTTCTTCTGACCCGGCAAGCTTCCTTTGTCGTTCTGAATTGCTTATGTTGTGGCTTTTAAATCACAATAACTCATGATCTTGCTTGACTTCAGCCCATTTTCAACCATTTCTCCCATTTTTACCACATCATTAAAAGGCTTACCCACGGCCGAGATCAAATGCCCAAAGTAAGTAGGCTCTTGATCTTGAAGAAAGTACTCAACCATCTCGGCTTCTTCCATCGGGGGATTGACTCGGGAAGTTTGCTCTCTCCATCTGAGCCCGTATTCCCTAAAGCTTTCATTAGGCCTCTTTTCCATGTTGGTGAGGGACATGCGGTCCGGGACAATTTCTATGTTGTACTGAAAGTGCCTGGCAAAGGCCTGAGCCATATCATCCCAAGTGTACAACCTGCTAGCATCTTGGCGGGTGTACCACTCCAGAGCTGCCCCACTCAGACTCTGACTGAAATACACCATCAATAACTCGTCCTTTCCATCGGCGCCTCTCATATTACTACAATAACCTCTCAAGTGGGCTACGGGATGCCCATGTCCGTCATACAAATCAAACTTGGGCATCTTAAACCCAGCAGGCAGTTGGACGTCCGGAAACAAGCACAAGTCTTTGTAAGACATGCTCACCTGGATCCATATCCCTTACATGTTTCTTAAAGAATGCTCTAAGATTTTCACCTTCTTGGATATCTCATCTTGCTCCACTGTCTTAGCAGGCTTTTCAGTTTCACCGGGAGGCTCAAAATGATGAGCGTAAGAGTATGGATCCGAGACCTTGAAAATTGGTTCTGGAGCATAATGTTGGGCATCGGGACTTTGAACACAGTCTCGCTAGAGGATCGAGGAAGAGTAGCTGGTGGAGGAGCTAAAAAAACATGAGTGGTTAAAGGAGCGGGATATGAGGTAGTTTTGGGGGTGGAGTGTGAAGAGGTTATGGGGAGATATCAGCAGTAGTGGGAATCTGGATTGGGGACAGTGGCGGAATGGTGACGAGGCTTTCAGTGTAGTTAGTGGGAAATAATGGTGGAGGACGCCCACTAATCCAAGCTTGGTATATTTCGGCCATCTGTCCTTTCAACCTTAGGACCTCTTCTTTTAACTCAGATTCTGATTCAACAATCTGCTTAGGCGAATCAACAACACATGTTTCCAAGTCTTTGCCAGCCATGGCTACCTCGCTCTTTGACCTTGTGTTGTACGGATGACTCGCTAGAATGCCATAAACTAACCACCTTCTGTTATGATAACAATGAAAGTACCAAAGAGGAGCAAAACAAAGCCAACATGTTAGCATTAGGGCATTTATCAGATAGAAATATCACATTGTGTGCAATGCGCCTAGCAACAATTAACGGTTTTAAAATGACTTCAAGGGTCACAAGGTCATTTGGCATCATCCCAATTTTGTTCATTTCAATCTCCTCTTTTCTTTCTGATCATCACTTTTTTTTTTGCATCCCGCAGTTCTCTCTCATTTTTCACATTCCACAACCTCATCATTTTTTTCTTTTCTTTTCTTTTTTTTTTTAAATTATGATTCGATCAAACCTTATGTAGGTTGCCTACGTATCATGTTCCACATGAATCAGACCAAGCGTAGTTCTGGAAAAGTAATGGACAAAATAAACTAAAAAAACTGACATCTTTTTGGATTTTTAGTTTATAACTATTTTTTTGTTTTACGATGACAAAATACTCGGCAAACTCTTACACCACCTAAACGACTCAAAACTACTAGACAAGACAAGAAAGTAAAAGAAAACATGAAAATAGACTCAAAATATAAAAAAGCCTTTTCAAACAAGTTCCCAAATGCAATGGTCCTGGGGTATCTATCATGCTTGAGATCTAGTACATGGATCCACACCTGAATGAGCAAAATAAGACCAAATAGATCAATGACTCAAAACACTATGCGACGCCATGACACCTTCTATTGGACACATGCAAGGCATGATTGGGCTATTTTGCAAAATGGCATACGTGGCCAACGGTGGCTATTAGTGAAAAACTCAACAAGGATGACCTCTAAACTATGGAAACACCTCACGAAGGCCCATAAACTCTCAGGAATCGCGGTCCCTAAAATTGCTTTGTGAAAATAACCCCACTTTGCAGAAATGACCTATGTGGCCAAAAAATGGCTAAACATGCAAATTCAATAGGAATGGACCTTAGACAGACATGACACCTTGTGATAGACTTAGGACTCTAAGACATGGGTTAACAAGCCACTTTTGCGAAAATATCCCTATTTTGCAAACACGACCGATGTCCCCGAACGTGGCTAGACATGCAAGATTTGGCTAACCCCGCGAAGCCAAGAACCTAAGACTCACTAGGATGACCGGACCCTATGTGGGTTTCCTACGTATCCCGCCTGAAAGATGAGAATCAGGTTCGCGTAGTTCGAGAAGATTGGATATGGGAGAGAAAAAAAACTGATTTGGAGAAAACATATTTTTGTTTTTTATGAAAAATGATGAAACATGTAAAATATTTTTTTGGATTTTCTTTTTCTCTTTTTTTTTTTTTGGAGAATGATCGGAAAGGGCAAAATCTTTTTGGATTTTTCATTTTTATTTTTTTTTGTCTTTTCGTGTAAAAGTTGTGAAAGAAAAAAATAATCGGGCCCTACTTGCTTCATTTTATACCTTGCCCTCTTTTTATCTCATTGGTCCGCCAAATAACTCACTTACTCTAAAAGAATGCAACATGTAGCATATAGCGATGATCAAATGTCTTTTTGGGGCATGTGCCCATTTTGACATAATTTGGATAGGCCTCCTACAAAGGGACATGGTGCCTGGGACCGAGCCCTATTAAGTATAAATGACATGATGAAAAGAAGCATGATCTAAAGGCTGATCTAAGTTTGAGGGTTCATTAGATAAGGCAATTCGGGGCGGCACGTGGTCGATAGAGGCTGCTCTAGCTATCCTCCCACTCCATGCTCCCACGCCACCCCCTAAAGACACGGGTACTCACAAAAAGACCGTGTATGCTCAAACGTACTCCGGAAGACTTGTTGCAGAAAAAAGACTCATGGTTATGCAAATGATGACAGTTTATAAAAAAGTAACACAGAATGAAAAGCGATAGACAAAATAACAACAAAAATAGAAAATAAACAAACCAAATAAATAAAGTAAAAAAAAACCTCAATCGAATATTCTACAAAGCCAACAAGATCAAGTATCAGCTCGAACCTGCAAATTCCCCAGCGAAGTCGCTAGATCTGTCACACCCTTTTTTTTCAAACTTTACTAAATCCTCTTAAAATGATAAAAAGATTTTGTGAAGTTCAAAATGGTTTTCAATTAGAAAGTGACAAATAATTGTGTATACAGCAAAACCGGTGAAGGCCGACTTTAAGGTTTCTACAGCGTTCCGAGCCTCAACCTCGATTGTATCGGAGTAGGATCCGAAGTTAAACCCCGAGGAGCATTCCTCGAGGAATGTATTCTGAGGGATAAATGTACCTCGAGGCAGAGTAAAGATTGAAGATCATCATGAAAAAGAGGGAAATTCCCAAAAGACACGTGGTTAAGGCTGACCAATTCTGCAAGGATAGTACAAGTCCGTACCGCGACATTAAATGGTTGTACCAGCCGTCTATATTTGTAATAATTACACATGTAATATGTTGGGATTCCCCCTCTTATATAAAAGGGACCCTTGTCATTTTGTAAGAGAAGTGATATCAAATACAATAACAAGAACATCCTCTACTCTCTAACTCAAACATTCTCTGCAATTGTTCTATTGATTTATTGCCTTACATTTATTGTGTCCATTAATTGTTCTTCATTTATTACTTGTTATTGATCATAAAGAGGCTATATTCAAGGCCTTCAATACTGTTGTATCCTCTTCGACCGCCCTTTGTCAATCTCTCGAGCTTGAGCTTGAGCTCGAGCTCGAGTCCTATTTCAACCAAGCTCGAGACCCCGTCTCTCAACTGCTCGGTTTGCACAATCTCATTACCCTTCGCTCTTATCTCATTTTCTTACCTCTCACTTAGCATTTATTGCCTAAAAAACTGGTATTAAAATAGATTACATATTTTTATAACCACAAAATCAAGTATAATTGTAATTACCATTTTCACGGTAAACAGTTTGGTGCCCACCGTGGGGCTAAAAATAATAGTGATTATTTTAGATTTGGTTTTCTAAGAACACAAGTTATCCTTTACACTTTTTCTTCTCCAAGAATCTTCAATTTCAGGTCAGAAAATGTCTAACTCAGTGAACGCGCATGAAAACAATGGTCCTGAGGATCATAGGGAGAACGGCACAGCTTCTTCAGGTGCAGGTGTACCGCCGCAAAACCCTGAAGGGGCACCAGTGCAAATCCCCATCGACGAAGACTTGCGCAACGCTCCTCATGTCAATATAAACTCCCAATTGATCAACAAAAGGCATCTTCGAGAATTTCTCAACGATCGAGCCAAGAACCACTTCTGAGAAAGAGAATCGAACAGGAAGAATGGGCCAGAAGGACCCCCAGCACGCCATTCACGTGATTATTGGAGAAAATGATGTCCCGTAGGGACCCGTGTTCAAACGGGACAAAGTGCCCATCACCAGGGAAAAGCGAACTTGGAGCTACACACCTGAAGATGCTCTTTCATTCAGTGAAGAGGACATCAAGACCTTGTCCCAACCACATAATGATGCATGGGTAATTTCTTTTCTCTTAAATAACATTAAAATTAAATGTGTGCTTGTGGATCCAGGTAGCTCGGCCAATATAATCGGATTGAGGGTGGTGGAGCAGCTCGAACTGCTCGACCAAATCATACTCGATTCTCGAGTCCTCAGTGGGTTTAACATGACGAGCAAAACAATGAAGGGGGAAGTCACCCTCTCAGTCAATGTGTCCGGTACAGTTTGGGATACCAAGTTTCATGTCATCGAGGGTAACACGAGATACAACACCCTGATTGGGAGGCCATTAATACACAGCATGAGGCAGTACCATCGACTCTCTACCAGATGTTTAAGTTCCCAACTAAAGATGGCGTAAAAACGGTGTATGGAGAGAAACACGCGGCAAAGGAAATGTTCGCAGTACATGGAATGGCTATGGCGCCCATATGCTCCACCTCGGAGGGGTCAGAAGATAAACAGGTACCCGAGGATGATGAAGAAGACTTCCTCACCCCTCGAAACTTCTTTGCCCCCGAAGAATTGGACGCAACAAAATCAACGGTCGAAGACCTGGAGCAAGCTATTTTGATGGAACATCTTCTAGATCGAAAGGTATACCTGGGAACGGGATTGACCCCCGAACTCAGGAAGAAACTCATTCAATTTCTTGTTAACAATGTTGATTGCTTTGCTTGGTCCCACTTAGACATGACAGGGATCCCACTGGAAATAACCACCCATCGGCTAAGCGTCGACCTCAGGTTTAAACCGGTGAAGTAAAAAAGGAGGCCTCAGTCTGAGGTAAAGCACACATTTGTCAAAGACGAGGTAACGAAACTCCTCAAAATAGGATCCATCAGGGAAGTAAAATATCTCGAATGGTTGGCCAATGTAGTAGTAGTTCCCAAAAAGGGGAACAAATTAAGAATGTGCGTAGATTATAAAGACTTAAATAAAGCATGCCCTAGAGATTCTTTCACGTTGCCCAACATCGATCGCTTGATTGATGCCACGGCTGGCCACGAGATCCTCACCTTTCTCAGCGCCTACTTCGGGTACAATCCAATTCAAATGAACCCTGAGGATAGGGAAAAAACTTCGTTCAAACACGAAGTATGGCACATACCGCTACAATGTAATTCCCTTCAGGCTAAAAAATGCACGGGCCACGTACCAACTCTTAGTTAATAAGATGTTCGAACGTCAAATAGGTAAATCCATGGAAGTTTACATTGATGACATGCTAGTTAAATCCCTGCGCGTAGAGGACCATTTGACTCATTTGCAGGAAACTTTCGATATCCTTAAAAGCTACAATATGAAGCTCAACCCCGAGAAATGCGCCTTCGGCGTGGGTTCAGGCAAGTTTTTAGGCTTCATGGTATCAAACAGGGGGATCGAAATAAACCCTGACAAAATCAAGGCAATCGAAGAAATCACAGTGGTAAACAATGTGAAGGCCGTATAGCGGCTGATCGGGCGGATTGCGGCATTAGGACGATTCCTCTCGAGGTCATCAGATCAGAGCCATCACTTTTTTCTCTACTCAAGAAGAAAAATAACTTTGAGTGAACTCCGGAGTGCCAACTCGCCTTGGAGGAGTTAAAGCGGTATCTCTCGAGCCCGCCTTTGCTCCACACCCCAAAGGAAGACGAAACACTGTATTTGTACTTAGAAGCGTCCGAGGTAGAGGTAAGTGGCGTGTTGGTTCGAGATGAGCAAGGTACGCAGTTCCCTGTCTACTCTGTGAGTCGAACCCTGGGAGATGCTGAAAAATGGTATCCACACTTAGAAAAATTAGCTCTTGCATTAATAAGTGCATCTCAAAAATTGAGGCCTTATATTCAATGTCATCGTATATGTGTTTTAACAACGTATCCTCTTTGAAATATATTGCATAAACCCGAAATATCGGGCCGACTGGTCAAATGGGCCATCAAACTCGGGGGATATGATGTCGAATATTTGCCCTGAACGTAACAAGTCCCAAATTTTGGCGAACTTCGTGGCCGACTTTACGCCCACCCTTGTCCCCGAGGTAGAAAAAGAACTTCTACTAAAAATGGGCACAGCATCGGGGGTATGGACCCTATTCACCGACGGTGCCTCGAACGTGAAAGGATCCGGGCTCGGCATAGTTCTGATGCCGCCTACGGGTAGCTTGATTAGACAATCTATAAAAACTGCAAAGTTGACTAATAACGAAGCGGAGTGTGAGGCTATGATTGCAGGTCTCGAATTGGCCAAAGGCCTAGGAGCGGAAGTCATCGAAGCAAAATGTGATTCCCTTCTGGTATTAAATCAGGCAAATGGGAGCTTCGAGAGGACAAGATGCAACGATACCTAGATAAACTTCAGGTCACTTTGTGTCGCTTCAAAGAATGGACTTTGGTCCATATACCTCGAGAGCAAAATAGTGAAGCTGATGCACTCACAAATCTGGAATCATCCATCGAGGAAGATGACATACTCCCCGAGGTTGTTGTTCAGCTATCCAAATCGTTGATTAAAGAAGGCCATGCCGAAATCAACTCCACCAGCCTGACATGGGATTGGAGAAATAAGTACATCGATTATTTGGGAAGTGGGAAGCTACCCACGGACCCAAAAGAATCGAGGGCCCTTCGGGCAATAGCAGCTAGATTTTCACTCAACGAGAATGGAACTCTGTACTGAAGAACCTTTGATGGACCCCTAACAGTATGCTTGGGGCCGAGAGACACCGATTATGTGCTCCAAGAAATCCACGAGGGCACCTGCGGTTATCACTCCGGTGCCGATTCCTTAATTCAAAAGGTGATCAGAGCAGGTTACTATTAGGACAACATGGAAAGGGACACCAAAGAATTCGTCCAAAAATGCGACAAGTGTCAAACATTTGCACCAATGATCCACCAACCCGGTGAACATCTACATTCAGTCTTATCCCCATGGCCGTTCATGAAATGGGGAATGGACATCGTCGGTCCCCTACCAACGACGCCAGGTAAGGCTAGATTTATTCTATTTATGACTGACTACTTCTCAAAATGGGTGGAAGCACAGGCCTACGAGAAGATAAGAGAAAAAGAAGTCATTGACTTCATCTGGGATCACATCATGTGCCGATTCGGGATCCCCTCCGAGATAACCTACGACAACGGGAAGCAGTTCATCGGAGGCAAAGTAACAAAGTTTTTCGAAGATCACAAAATCAAAAGGATCCTATCAACGCCCTACCACCCATGTGCAAATGGTCAGGCCGAGTCCACAAACAAGACCATCATTAACATGAAAAAGAAGATAGAAAATGCGAAAGGATAATGGAGAGAAATGTTGCCCGAGGTGCTATGGGCATATCGGACAACCTCTAGATCGAGCACAGGAGAGACGCTGTTCTCTTTGGTATATGGGTCCGAGGCTTTGATACCAGTCGAAGTCGGAGAGACAAGTGTCAGATTCTGACATGCCACCGAGGAATCAAACAATGAGGCCATGACTACAGCCCTCGAGCTATTATATGAAAAGTGACTGGTCCGGATGGCCTCCCAAAAACAAAGGATCGAAAGATACTATAACAGGAGAACAAACCCCCGACATTTCGGACTTGGAGACTTAGTCCTAAGAAAATTCACCCTAAACACTGGAAACCCTAACGAAGGAAAACTAGGCCCGAAATGGGAAGGGCTGTATCGCGTCCTCAGAGTAATCGGCAAAGGGTCCTACAAACTCGGGACCATGGAAGGCGAGCAACTTCCAAACAATTGGAACGTATCAATGCGCAGGCGCTATTATTTCTAAGGTATAACTTTCTCCCTTTTCATTTTGTGCTTCACCTATGGAAGACACCGCAACACCCTCCAGCTCGAAGACCTTAGGTTTTAAAGCATGCATTTCTCTCTTTTTCCCTGAATTCGGATTTTATCTCAAATGGGTTTTACTGATGAGGTTTTTAACGAGGCAACATCCATATGCTACCTAAGGAGAACTCACCAAGTATTTGAGGCTTCTCTTTGGTCAAACCTCAAATACTGAGGGGCATCCCCCCCGAGAGATCATCTCCTCGAAGAAACTAAAATATGCCAAAGAGGGTCTCGATAGGAGAACGACGTATAGGACCAAACGGTTGAATGAACCGTGTCCACATAGGATGATCGAACCCTCGATGGTGAAAGAATGTATACTTGTACCAAGTAATCAAAGGAGAATTTTTTTATCATCAAAACACTCCGCGCGTCAAAGAGGTTTGCTATTTTTACAAGAAACGGCCCTAGGGCCAGAAATTTCTCAGACAATCGAAGACTGACACTGAAAACTCGAAGTCATAAGAACTCACGGCCGGAACTTCGAGATCATAAGCCCTCTATGAGGCACCAATATAATCCCTCCGCGAGGCGATATCACACTTGTAAGACCTCAACGAGGCATGCTCAAGCTTGTAAGCCCTCAACGAGGCAATGCCAAATTTGTAAGACCTTAAAAAGGCATAACCCCAACTTAGGGACTGTCCTCGAGAGTCGGCTCATCGAGTTATCTAACCTGAAACCATAAGACCTCGATCTGGAAACTTCAAGTTCATAATAACTCCATGAGGCACCAATGTAAGTCCTCCGTGAGGCAATATAAAAAGCATAAGCCTTCCACGAGGCAATATCAACATTATAAGCCCTTCATGAGGCAATATCAACAATCTAAGACCTCAATGAGGCAACACCAAAAAGTTTGCTATTTTCACAAATAACGGCTCCAAAGCCAAAAACTTTCGATGTCTCAGGGACTGTCATCGACAGTCACCCCATCGAGTCACCAAATACTCGAAGCCATAAGACCTCAGGGCCGGCAACTTCGAGTTCATAAGCCCTCCATGAGGCACCAATGTAAGCCCTCCACGAGGCAACATCAAAATTGTAAGACCTCAAGCAAGGCATGTACAAATTTTTAAGACCTTAAAAGGGCATAATCTTGATATCAAAGTCAAGGCTATATATTCGAACTTGTAAGACCCCTAAAAAGTCATACCATCGATATGGACACCGAGGCTATCTCACTCGGGGATTAAAAGGCTACGACCAAATATAATGACTATCGTCATAAGGCTCCGTCCAAACTAACGCGACTCGGAGACGTCCGACTGTCGCCATAAAATCACAGGTCTTCAATTACTACGAAAAAACTTTGAAAAGAACCGGTTAAAGGGCGTACCGACCCAACACATAAGAGTCCAAGCCGCCGGCCATATTAAAGGGCATACCGACCCAACGCGTAAGAGCCCAAGTCGCCAGCCATATTAAAGGGCGTACCGACCCAATGAGTAAGAGCCTAAGCTCCAGCCTAAAGAGCCTCAGGGCCGATTTAAAAAACCTAAGGGTCGATGAGCTCGAGTCGAAATCCGACTCAAAGACTGAGACCTAAACAGTTAACAAAAGCGCCTAAGGGCCAATGTGTAAGAGCCTAAGCTCCATCCATATCAAAGGTCGTACCGACCCAATGCGTAAGAGTCTAAGCGCCAGCCGAAAAAGCCTCAAGGACAATTTATAACCCCAAGGGTTTCATTTTGAAGTCCAATTCATCGTACTAATCATCAACGGACATTGAAATCAATTCTGAGAAACCAGGAAAAAACAAGGAATAACGAAAAACCTTTTACATATGCTGAAGGTCCACAAAGCGTATTTACAAAGCTCAAAGTCGGAGCCCTTGCACAGGAAAAAATAACAAATAAGAACCCAATCTACCATGGGGGTGTGCCTTCAACGGCTCCCTCAGAGGTTATGCCTTCAGCGGCTTGTCCCTCTGCACCCAGGTCTAACACGGCCTCTTCCCCCTCGGGGACTCCACCCTCATCTTCATCATCTTCTAAGCCACTGCTCGAATCATCCTCAGAAGCAAGCAGAGCCGCCGATTCCTCTTCTAAGGTCTTCACCCTTTCGATCTCAGTAGACAAATCGAGGCCTCCTGCATGTATATCCTCGATAGCCCGCCTCCAAAAATTTAATCGGGCATGCTCCAGAGCTCGGGCAAGTTTGAGCTCGACCTCCTCAGCTACTTTTCTGGCCTGGGCATTCGCAGCAGTAGCATCACCTTTATACGAGGATATGAGTGCATCAGTCTCAGCCTTAATTGAAGATATCATGGTGACCGATTCAGCATAGAGGTCCTTATACTTACTACTCTCAGACCTAGCATCCCGAAGGCGATACTCAATCAAGGCTAACTCCCCTTGGAGGTTGTCTCTATCAGAGGTTATTTCGTTCACACGCTGCTTAAATCCAAGGATCTCAGCATCCTTGGCTCTGAATCCCTCCCGCATCAGGGCATCTTTCTTCTTAATCTACAAAGATCAGCCTGAAAGTGTTAAGTGCTGAAATTCGGCAGGAATAAAAGCAAAACATACAAAGACTATGTTACATGTTCATCAAGATCGCTTCATTCCAGAGATACCATTTTTGAACGAGCTCGGAGGATAAGCAATTCTTCCTCCCTTTTGGCAAAAGATCCATGATCTCGTCTACCTCCGATAAAAACCTCCTACACTTCCCCTCGTAATGGGTTAACTTAGCCTGAAACTTGGAAATGGTCCAATTATAAAGAACTTTCTCCTGAAAGCATGAAGGAAGAGGGTCAAAGAAATAATGACCGCAGCTTGAAGCAATCAACGAAGAAATTACATGTCTGCAGAGCCTTTCGGCTTCCTCAAAAATGAGTGAGGCGTTAAGTTCGGGATTCTTCTCAGCCATAATAAAGAGCCCTTCAATTACGACCTTCCCTCCAAGAGTCTCTCCCGCGTCAGAAGATTTTATATTATGGACATCCTGTATCTCCCTCGGGGAAAATGTTGGAACCGATGGAGAACCGCCTACATCAATAACTCCAGATAGGTCAATCGGGGCCTTTGGCTCGCAACTAGGCTCCTGTAACTCATCGACTGAGTGCTCTTCGGCCCAGATATTTCTTCTATCAACCGGGTTAGGGACATCATCTGACCTACCCTCGGAAACCTCATCGACTTTTGGTTTAGAAGCCCTCGGCTCAATGGTCATCGGCTCAGCAAAAGTCGAAGCAGTTACACTTCCATTTCCCTCGGGCATTGTCAGGAAATCACTTTTCTCGTTTAAGGCCGCGGAGTCAGACTTAGACTTTTTCACTCTAACCCTATTTGGCTTCAAAGATTCGTTCGGCGATTCCCTTTTTCTCTTCTTCTCCTCATCTGGTTTTGGGATATCTGCTTCCCCAAGCAGTACTTCTCTCATCAAAGAGGCCTCCCCTAGGCCTGTGTAAGCACAGAACATAAAAGGTTAGAATATATTCAGAGGGTATCTCTTTCGAAGAACTCAGGTATTGCAAAAGAAAAGGCCCCACCATGATTTTTAGCTTCCTATCGGCCCCTGGCCAAGTCGCGCCATACGAAGCTCAGCATATGGGCAGGTCAAATCGAGTTGGCGAACCCAGCTTGAGAGATCCTTAACAACATCGAGATACCACGCGGCAGTTGCATCATTAAAGGGAGTTAGTTCAAAAGAAAGTTGGTCCGAAAGGAAATGAAAAAGGCTCAATTAAGGTATTAGCTTACAATTCATATTCCATTCCTCAGGGAATGTCATCCTTTCAAATGGAATCAAATTCGAGGTCCTAACTCGAACAAAGCGGATCATCCACCCTCTGTCCTTGTCTTCATCGGTACAAGCAAAGAAAACCTTCATAGCCCGACGTTGAAGCTTAATCAGACCACCCCGATAAAGTCGGGGACTGTACATTCTAATCAGGTAGTTGAGGGTAAAAGTCATCCCCTAGAACACATTTGCAAAATGCATAATCATGTAAACAGTACGCCAAAATGATGGATGGATAAAGCCGAGTATCACTTGATATCGCTTACAGAAATCGAGAACCATGGGGTCTATCAATGGAGAGGATGACTCTACCGGTCCTAGGGTAAATGGATAGGTGTATACACTAAGGAAGCCAGCTTTGGGGTTTGTTATGTCCTCCTCACGAGAGGGAATTTCCACCTGCATCGCATCTTCCCAGCGGCAGTCGTCCTTCACCTTGTCGATGTTTGTTATTATGCTAATATACCGGGATATGGGTTCACACCGTCTCGACTTTGAAGAAGGTTTGTCCACCTTAAAATCAGAGGTTGTTTCGCAGGGCCCGGGGATGCATTCCTTGAAAATTAGGGGTATTGTTGCCTTACCCTTAGAGGAACGTGAAGATGAGGAGGCTTTAACATCTCACGGAATAGTTTGTGAGGCCTTCTTCATTCCTGCTGAAAGATTTCAAAGGAAACGAAAGAGAGATGATCAAGAAAGCGATACAAGAAAGAAGTAATGAGATCTCTTTCCAAAATAGATCAGAAGAAGTAATGAAAGATAAAGGGCAGGAGAAGGAGTACTTATAGGGGCCAGTCGTGCGCGTTGGGGGAAGCCACAAGACAGCCTACCGCCATAATAAGTTCGAGTCTTTTCGAGAACTGTGCAAATGTAGATTTTGGGCATCTCTTCTATCACATCAGTCGCTTACATGACACAACTGACAGACTGATGGAGGCGTTGAAAAGTTGGTGAATTCAAATCCTTTCTTGTCTTTCCATTCCAAGAAACGCGGGGACTATCTGTATACGGCAAAATCGGCGAAGGCCAATTTTAAGGTTTCTACAACGTTCCGAGCCTCGACCTCGATTGTATTGGAGTAGGAAGATTTGAAGTTAAACCCCGAGCATCATTCCTCGAGGAATGTATTCCGAGGGATCAATGTACCTCGAGGCAGAGTAAAGATCGAAGACCATCATGAAAAAGCGGGAAATTCCCAAAGGACACGTGGTTAAGGCTGACCAAGTCTGCAAGGATAGTGCAAGTCTGTACCGTGACATTAAATGGTTGTACCAGCCGTCTATCTTTGTAATAATTATACATGTACTATGTTGGGATTCCCCCTCTTATATAAAGAGGACCCTTGTCATTTTGTAATAGACATGATATCAAATACAAGAAAAAGAACATCCTCTACTCTCTAACTCAAACATTCTCTGCAATTGTTCCATTGATTTATTGCCTTTCATTTATTGTGTTCAATAATTGGTCTTCATTTATTACTCGTTATTGATCATAAAGAGGCCATCTTCGAGGACTTAAATAATGTTGTAACCCCTTCTACCTCCCTCTGTCAAGCTCTCAAGCTCGACCTCGAGGCTTTTTTCGACCAATCTCGAGACCCCGTCTCTCAAATGCTCGATTTGCACAATCTCATTATCCTTCGTTCTTATCTCATTTTCTTACCTCTCACTTAGCATATATTGCTTAAAACTGGTATTAAAATAGATCACATATTTTTAGAACCACAAAATTAGATATAATTATAATTACCATTTTCAAGGTAAACAATCATTCAAAAGGATTAACTCAGAGTCGCCACCTGACATTTGGTTTCGGTGTGTCAGTCATCGTTTTTAGAAATAATTTTTCCTTTTAAAACACTTTTGACTCCAAAACTAAGACTGCACTAGATTTCTAGGTAAGGTGGTTCATTTGACTCGGGGAGAAGGTATTAGGCATTCCCCAAGTCCCGTAACTAGTACGATTGCGTACATGATCCAGTTGGCTTTTTAAAATGTTCAAATTGAGGTAAAGAAAACATAAAAAAGAAAAATAAACGCTCAAGAGGCTCGAGGTCGTCCCCACCTAATAAAATAAAAACAAAAATAAAAATAAAAATTCTACGAGTTCTACTTTCGGCCTCCAAATACAAGTACTTCGGGGCATACCCCTGATAAAATTTATACAAAGTCTACGGGGCATTCCCCCTGAATATGAACTAAAGGGAACGACCTCTCACCTCGAATAAAAATAAAATAAATAAAAAAGAACCTAAGGTTTTCCTACCCGAGTGTGGTCGGCCTAAACATGCTACTAGCGGTCAAACGGGTATTGCGAAATAAATAAAAATTAACAGAAATTATCCAAAGCTTCAATTGTTATATCAGTTGTCTGCCGTGACCATTTGTTTTAGGAAGGACAAATGTATTTTTTTTTCTTTAAATTAAACAGACCCCACAACCCATTTAGCAATTAAACAACAAATTCCAAAACAAACCACTAATTTGAATTTATTAGTGAACTATCATTCTTTTTTTCTCTTAATCAAGTTTAATGAAGGATAAGATAATAATCTAACAATAATCTTTAAATCTAATAAAAAGGGAATATGAACCCAATAGGAGTGCCAACCAAATGAATACATTGCTAATATCAAACAAATGACTCCATTTCCTCAAAAGTTAATACAGAGAATGTTAGGAAAAGGAAAACGTAAGAATCTAACCTCAAATCAAGAGTTTGAACTTGATTGTTTGACAATTCTAAGACTCAAAAACGAACGGGACCGCGAACAAGATCTAAACCGTTTGAACTTGATTGTTTGACAACTCTAAGACTCAAAAACGAACGGGACCGCAAACAAGATCTAAACCAAAAAATCTTGCTGTAAACCTCGTCAAACTCGAAACTCAAGCTCGCTAGAATGTGGTGGAGTTGGTGGTTGCCGGATTTCCGACGCTTTAATGGCCGCCGCCACCTACAATGAGGTCGTTTAGAAGAGTGTAAAATGGCTGAAGTTTGAAAAGAGCTTGAGGGTGGCAGCTGGAGATTTTAGGTTTGGTTAAAGGTGGTCGCCGCCAGGCCGGTCACCACCTCCAGCGGCGGCGACGGAGTGCAGAGGGAGAGAGAGGGAGGTGGCGGCAGAGGGGTTTTTCCCTTTTTCTTTTTTATTTTTTTTCAAGAAGGCTAAAAGCTAAATCCCAATCTTTTGGCACCGGAAAAGAATTTTCCGGCGAGTAGAATGGCTAGCAGAGGCGGTGGAGATGAAGAAGGGGAGTGGGCGGCGGTTTCTTTTTGTGTAGGAGAGTTCCTTCTCTTAGGGTTCAGGGATCAAGAAGAAGCGGGGGTCCTCTTAGTGTGTAAGGGTTAAAGAAGAAGGGGGAAGTTGGGCTAGGTCTTAGAGATTAGGGTGGGGTAATGGGTTAGGTCTTATTGGGCTTTAAAATTGGGCCAAAGACTAAAAATGGACATCTCTCATTAAAAAGGGATAAACCAACATAAAAACCCACTTTCTTCTAAAAATGATATAAAATTTATAATATAAAATATAAAACTAATTCTAATTAATTAAAATAAACAATATTATATTGTGAAACTATTTTGTTATTTTTTCAAGATTATATAAAAATAAAAATCCTAGTAAAATAGTATGACTACATAACTTTAATGAAACTATTTTTGTAATTTTTGTTTTTGTGATAAAATAAAGTAAAAGAGTCAAAACTAATTAAAATAGCGATATTAGACCTAAACTAAATATTTAACACTAAAATGTGTAAAATCTCAGGGAGGGTCAAAAATTACGTGTCTACAGCTGCCCCTCTTTGGTTGGAAACACGAAGAGTTTTCAGACAAAGAACGACGAGACAGGTTTTATGACCCGACCTTTATTTAGAGAGACCAAAAACTAAAAGAAAGGAGAATGTGACTGAGCCCCAGTATCTGATCCGCCTACATATCCTTGGCTATATAGGAATCAGGCCACGTGTAGTTCAGAAGTGAATGAGATGATGGAGTGTGATAAGATGAGGATAGAGTCGAGTGAGGTTCCGGTCCGCGGTCCTGTTATTACATCAAAATAAAAAAATGAAAAAGACTAACTAAGTCTATCAGCGATGAGTTACAAGATTCCTATCTATAAGTCTTCTGAAGCTTGATCTTGAGTCTTGAATGGTTCTTGCAGACTTTAGATCTGAACCTTGACGCTTGCTAGCTGCAGGTGCTAGTTCATTTTTATTCAACTTTTCGGATCACGACAGGACATGCAAAGCTCGTGATTCAGTCATATCTTGAGCAATCCACATCTTGTCTCTGCTTCGGCATTTTGGATACCTCTTTTTTTTTCTTTTATTCTCGATTGAGACTACTTCTGTTGGTCATCTCGGATTGTCGATTCGCATTCTTGCTGCAAGATTCTACTACTTCTAACTTGAATTGAATTCTTAAATGACTTCCCTTGTTCTCCAGGTGGGCACCTGCTAATGACTTGAAAGTTGAAATAATTCCGAAGCGAACTCCCTCGTTCTCCAGGTGGGCGCCTGCAATCAAAACAACAAAACAAACAAAATTTTCTGCCCCAGTTTGCACTAGGAAGATTTGTGAGTTGTTAGCAAAACTGTAAATCACCTATGCTATTGATGCAATGATGAAAGTAAAACTAAAGACTCGACTAGAATATGCGTCACCTAGGGATGAACTCAAACAACTCAAACTAGGAAGTGCGTCTCCTAAGAGTAAAATCTCAACTTAGGAAGTGCGTCTCCTAAAAGTATAACCTGAAAGACCCAAACTAGGAAGTGTGTCTCCTAAGGATAAAACTCGAATGACTCAAACTAGGAAGAGCGTCTCCTAGGGATGAAACTTGAATGAACCAAGCTAGGAAGTGCGTCTCCTAGGGGTAAAATATCAATTTAGGAAGTGTGTCTCCTAAAGTACATCCTGAAAGACCCAGACTAGAAAGTGCATCTCCTAGGAGTGAAACTTCAATGACTCAAACTAGGAAGTGCGTCTCCTATGAATGAACTTAAATGACTCAAACTAGGAAGTGTGTTTCCTAGGAATTAACTTAAATGACCCAAAACTAGGAAGTGCGTCTCCTAGGGGTAAAATCTCAATTAAGGAAGTGCGTCTCCTAAATCAAAAATATAACCTGAAAAATCCAGACTAGGAAGTGCGTCTCCTAGGGGTGAAACTTCAATGACTCAAACTAGGAAGTGCATCTCCTAGGAATGAACTTAAATGACCCAAAACTAGGAAGTGTGTCTCCTAGGGGTGAAACTTCAATGACTCAAACTAGGAAGTGCATCTCCTAGGAATGAACTTAAATGACCCAAAACTAGGAAGTGTGTCTCCTAGGGGGTATAATCTCAATTTAGGAAGTGCGCCTCCTAATAGTATATCATGAAAGACCCAAACTAGGAAGTGCGTCACTTAGGGGTGAAACTTCAATGACTAAAAACTAGGAAGTGCGTCTCCTAGGGGTAAAATCTCAATTTAGGAAGTGCGTCTTCTAAAAACAAAATATAACCTGAAAAACCCAAACTAGGAAGTGTGTCTCCTAGGGGTGAAACTTCAATGACTCAAACTAGGATATGCGTCTCCTAGGAATGAACTTAAATGACCTAAAA
Source organism: Nicotiana knightiana (assembly GCA_005239525.1). Lineage (NCBI taxonomy): Eukaryota > Viridiplantae > Streptophyta > Magnoliopsida > Solanales > Solanaceae > Nicotiana > Nicotiana knightiana. The sequence continues at coordinate 90,953 of ML392341.1, forward strand.
CTAGGAAGTGCGTCTCCTAGGGGGTTTAATATATATTTAGGAAGTGCGTCTCCTAATATTATATCCTGAAAGACCCAAACTAGGAAGTGCGTCTCTTAGGGGTGAAACTTCAATGAATCAAAACTAGGAAGTGCATCTCCTAAGGGTAAAATCTCAATTTAGGAAGTGCGTGTCCTAAAACAAAAATATAACCTGAAAACGCAGACTAGGAAGTGCGTCTCCTAAGGGTGAAACTTCAATGACTCAAAATAGGAAGTGTGTCTCCTAGGAGTGAACTTAAATGACCAAAAACTAGGAAGTACGTCTCCTAGGGGGTAAAATCTCAATTTAGGAAGTGTGTCCTATAAAATAAAAATATAACCTGAAAAACTCAGACTAGGAAGTGCGTCTCTTAGGGTGAAACTTCAATGACTCAAACTAGGAAGTGCGTCTTCTAGGAATGAACTTAAATGACCCAAAACTAGGAAGTGTGTCTCCTAAAAGTATATCCTGAAAGACCTAAATTAGGAAGTGCGTCTCCTAGGGGTGAAACTTCAGTGACTCAAAAATAGGAAGTGCGTTTCCTAGGGGTAACATATCAATTTAGGAAGTGCGTCTCCTAAAAAAAAATATAACCTGAAAAACCCAGACAAGGAAGTGCGTCTCCTAGGGGTGAAACTTCAATGACTCAAACAAGGAAGTGCGTCTCCTTGGAATGAACTTAAATGACCCAAAACTAGGAAGTGCATCTCTTAGAGGGTAAAATCTCAGTTTAGGAAGTGCGCCTCCTAAAAGTATATCCTGAAAGACCTAAACTAGGAAGTGCATCTCCTAGGGGTGAAACTTCAGTGACTCAAAACTAGGAAGTGCGTCTCCTAGGGGTAAAATCTCAATTTAGGAAGTGTGTGTCCTAAAACAAAAATATAACCTGGAAAACCCAGACTAGGAAGTGTGTCTCCTAGAGGTGAAACTTCAATGACTCAAACTAGGAAGTGTGTCTCCTAGGAATGAACTTAAATGACCAAAAACTAGGAAGTACGTCTCCTAGGGGGTAAAATCTCAATTTAGGAAGTGTGTCCTATAAAATAAAAATATAACCTGAAAAACTCAGACTAGGAAGTGCGTCTCTTAGGGGTGAAACTTCAAAGACTCAAACTAGGAAGTGTGTCTTCTAGGAATGAACTTAAATGACCCAAAACTAGGAAGTACGTCTCCTAAAAGTATATCCTGAAAGACCTAAACTAGGAAGTGCGTCTCCTAGGGGTGAAACTTCAGTGACTCAAAACTAGGAAGTGCGTCTCCTAGGGGTAAAATCTCAATTTAGGAAGTGCGTCTCCTAAAAAAAATATAACCTGAAAAACCCAGACAACGAAGTGCGTCTCCTAGGGGTGAAACTTCAATGACTCAAACTAGGAAGTGCGTCTCCTAGGAATGAACTTAAATGACCCAAAACCAGGAAGTGCATCTCTTAGAGGGTAAAATCTCAATTTAGGAAGTGCGTCTCCTAAAAGTATATCCTTAAAGACCTAAACTAGGAAGTGCGTCTCCTAGGGGTGAAACTTCAGTGACTCAAAAGTAGGAAGTGCGTCTCCTAGGGGTAAAATCTCAATTTAGGAAGTGCGTCTCCTAAAACAAAAATATAACCTGAAAAACCCAGACTAGGAAGTGCGTCTCCTAGGGGTGAAACTTCAATGACTCAAATTAGGAAGTGCGTCTCCTAGGAATGAACTTAAATGACCCAAAACTAGGAAGTGCATCTCTTAGAGGGTAAAATCTCAATTTAGGAAGTGCGTCCCATAAAAATAAAAATATAACCTGAAAGACCCAAACTAGGAAGTGCATCTCCGAGGGGTGATGTGTGATCTTCTCAATAGCCTTTGCGTAAGCATAATTGGGGCATTACACCTGAAAAACTCAAGCTTCCAAGCTTTGATATGTACATAACCTTCATCCATGTTTTAGACAACGAAAACTTGTGAGTTTAAAACATGGTGGTTAGTTTGTGGCCTTGACTACGAGGACGATTTCTCTTGCACTTGTCACGATCAACTTGGACTTCAACTTGGAAGACATTGCTTGTTATCGGCCGACCGCTTTTCTGGACAACCCTTATCACAAGAGATATTCTTGATTCATTCAAATCCAATACCTTATGCCCGATGCATTGCACTCGTGATCTAACATTCACCAAACTTTTGCATTTTACATCAATCCCCAAGAACATTTATTCTCACCAACTCAATGCACACACTATTCCCATGCTTCTTATGCCAATTTGATGTGCTTGCCAGACATCGGCTTTGTGTGATTAAAAAGCTAGTAGCAGATTTTGAAGTCATTTCTCACTTGTTTCGACAAAAATAGACTCAAAAGGGACTTAAACAAAACAAGAGGAACAAAGTAAGGAGAAGAACGAGAAGAGATGGTATCGAACAAGAAAGTTTTTTACCTAGGAAAAAGAACAAAGTAGACAATAATCTGATTTGAAGGCCATCATCACTGACCATGACATGCATTTTGGATTAAACGGTCTGATCTGTCGAGCGAGTCTATTCTTCAACTCTGTTATGCCTCTAAGTTATGAAACTGGCTTCAGCACTCCAATTTTCCTATTTGATCCACAATCCAAGGTCGACTTGTAGTGCCCTGAAGGGTTTTCACCATCAAGCCTCTCTCAGTTTGCTCTTTTTCTCAGCTCATCGTCACCTTACGGTGCCTATGAGGGTTTCCACATATAAGACTCTCTCATTTTATCATTATCTCTCTTTATGATGAGAACAAGGTATTACCCATGATGCAAGAACATCATATTATTACACCACACCTGATTTGGCTTCCTCAAAGATTGGTCGGAAGGTCTTTCTTTGGACCATAATGTAGGCTTTTGGACAGGGTTGGACAGAAAGGGTGGCATGAATGCTCAAAATAATTTAAGATGAAAGGGTTCAAAATTACGACTTTTGGAATCATATCTTTTGCCAAAATTAAAACTTCTACCCCAGTTTCTTGGAGTCTAGGGAATTTTTTTTTTTTTTTTTTGGATTTTTTGGTTTGATGGGACCGAACCTCAGAGTAAGGCTGCCTACGTATCCTTAAAAGGAATTATTTTGTTGATTTTCTTTTAATTTTCTTTTTTTTCTTTTCTTTTTCTTTTTTTTCCTTTTCTTTTTTTTCTTATTTTTCTCGTTTCCTTTCTTTTTGTTCTTTTTCTCTTTTTCTTTTTCTTTTCTAGTTCCTTACTCTACTTCTGATTCCAAAAGAGGGGTGTTAAACAAAATAAATTAGGGCTCAAAAGGGGTAGCAAAAGATAAAAGTGTTTGGATAGCAGAATAAAATGCATTCATCATACCAAACTTTATAATGTCAAGTACAAATATGCAATTGAAGATAAGCAAAGAAATCACACATAGTATCTATTGATGGCATCAACAAAAACAAAAGTGTCAATGGGCGATACCTTTGTCCCAATGAATGACCCTTGCCAGTTCGAAGCAGACTTGACTCAACCTTATATTTATGTGGAAAATTCATTTCAGCACTGATTGATCTACCTCAAACTCCTTGAGAGACATTTCCTTGGTGTTTCTCTTATCAGCCTCTTGATTTCCCATACTAACTGCCTCAGTTTCACTCAACTCAAGCTTCAGGTTATCTTAGAATGCGTGAATCTTTACTTGTTTCCTCAAATGCATCTTTTTATCATATTTAAAACTGTGTTTCATTATTCCATGATTAGACTGGTTTTCAAGATCTGGTTGCGAACTCCGCATGCATGTCATGCCACTAGAACTGGCTGGAGAGAACTATATACAAGAAAACAACTAAACGAAGATTGCAAATAACAGAAAAATAAAATCTTATTTGACCTGGACATAAGGGTTTGAACAGTAGAGTAAAATCTATATTAAAGCCCCGAAACAACCCTAGATGACAGACTTAGAGACACAAAACTAACTAACAAGACTCTTAGGAATAGGAGAAAAAGGACATAAGGGTTTGAATCACCAAAACAAACAAGATAAAAATCTGGATTACAACCCCCAAATAACCAGATAGTAGAAAAAACATCAAAACAAGCTACCAAGATTCCTTCGTAGTGAGGAGAGAATGACCTTTCTATTTCTAAACTTGGCATTCAACCATAAATTTGGTCATCATAATCACCAAGGTCTTATCCAATTTTAAAATCATTAACTTTAGTCAGAAAGTTCCCGAGAGGATTCTCATACTCCCTGTCACGATGCACCATCCCCACAAAGTGTGCATCATCATGTGCAGGTAAGGGATTCTGTGCAATATTCTGGGAGTCACTGTCCTGGATCACAATTATCCCTTCTTGAATCATTCTTTCTATCTCCCTTTTCAAAGCTTGACAATCTTCAATGCTATGCCCTTGGACATTACAGTGGTACATGCACCGTATAGCAGGATCAAAACCTTTTGCATATGGGTCTGGAGTATAGCCGAGGAGCGGCTCAATCAGGCCAGAATGTTTTAAAATTTTCAAACAAGCTTGTGTAAGATTATCCAATTGGCGTGAATCTATTTCTTTGACTTTGTTCCCTTCCATTCCCTTGTTTTCTAGGGTTGTTGGATGCTCGAAGATGTTTTGAAGGCAAGAGTGTATTATGCGGTGCTGGCGCTCTCCATAAGGAGTGACCCAGTGGTTGGACAGATGACCGGATGTTGTTCGGAGGATAATACTGAGGTGGATTATGTGGAGCTCAGGGATAGGTTTGGGGTTGGTGTTGGCCCAAGAAATTGAATGGTTTTGAAGATTGAAAAAGGAACTCAAAGATGAACCATGTCCATCACTGGAGACATAGACACATGCAGAGTTAAAAGGCACGTGAGGTGCACATGCAGGAGATAAATGAAATATGAGAATTAAAGAGATATATCCTGATCGAAAAGATTGTAAAATAATAAGGATAAGGACTCCTTAGTCAGTAAGAACAGAATCAAAGATAAGGAAGGATTCGAGGAGTTAAGATTAAATAGAACTCTTCCACCAAGGAAGAGTAGCATCAAAATTCTAGTAAATCTCTTGTTTGCTTATCCTATATATTGTTCAGTGTTCTAATTGTACAGGTATGCACAAAAGCATAAGAAAAACAAGAATTGAGAGCAAAATTAGCAAGGCAATTTTGCAAGCAGTTCGTGTGAGATTTAAATGTGCGACTCTAAAGCTACTTGGACAAGCTAGAAGAACCCGTTCCAACTGTTGTCTTTTAGTCTAGTTTACTTGTAGTAGGAATTTCAATTTGTACCTTTTTGCTTTATCTAGAAGCATTTTAAATAGGTATTGATTATTCAAGTTATAGCTAACTTGAAGTTTGTCGCAAATAGCTAGAGGCTAGTTTTCCACAAAGGGATTAGAAAGAGTTTTTGTAAATGTTGTTTTTGGCTCAGTGATTTTAGTGGAGTGTTTGGGAAAATCCTACTGGAAATTAGGTCGTGGTTTTTTCACCTTTTGAGCCAGGTATTTTTCACGTAAAATCCTTGTGTTCTTTATTATATGTATTTATTATTCCACAAATAGTATAGGTTAGAACACATAGAAGAATCTGGTCCTTCTATAACCCCCCTCCCCCAACCTCTTGTGTGGTATTGACGTTTTAGAACATCAGTTGGTATCAGAGCGGGTTATCCTTGAAGAGGCTAACACCTTAGGAAAAGATCAAGATGAGTGCACCACCTAGGAATAGGGAAGGAAAATCAACCGCTAGGCCTCCACTCTTCAATGGGCAGTACTACTCCTGGTGGAAGAACAGGATGAGAGATCATGTAATTGGTGAAGACTATGAGCTATGGGACATAATTACTGATGGTCCTATGGCCACCATGAAGAAGAATGCTGAAGGAGTAGACGTGCCAAAGATAAGAGTTGACTGCACTGCTGAGGATTTGAGAAAGTGGGAGAAGAATGCTAAGGCCATGAAGTGGCTTGTGTGTGGACTTGGTCCAGATGAGTACAGCAGAATTCAAAGCTACACTACTGCCAAAGAAATTTGGGACACTTTGCAAGTGGCTCATGAAGTAACTGCTCAAGTGAAGAGATCCAGAGGTACTCTACTATATTCTCAATATGAGAATTTCTCTATGAAGGAAGGAGAGACTATTCAAGAGATGTACACTAGGTTCACTACATTGACTAATGAACTGAAATCTTTTGGAAGGACTCTTCTTGAAGAAGACAAGGTTGAGAAGATTTTGACAAGGGTTCTTCTAGAATCTTGGGAGAAAAGATCACTGCAATTCAAGAATCCAAGAACATTTCAACTCTCAAACTGGATGAGCTAATTGAAAATCTTACTGCCTATGAAATTAGAAGGAAGACAATAAAGATGGATGTTACCAAGAAGATAAGGAGTCTGGCATTGAGAATCACTGAAGGAGTAGATCTGGAAGAATATGAAATGTCTATGATCACCAAGGATTTCAAGAAATATCTTATGAGAGGAAAGGGCTCCGCAAAAGGTGGAAACTACAACAAGGCAAGGGTACCGGAAAAATCAACTAATGAGGGCTGCTAAAAATGTGGGAAGAGTAATCATCACATCAAGAACTTCCCTCAGTGGGAAGTTGAATGGAAAAAGGAAAGGTCTGAATGAAGGAACCGGAATAAGGAACAGGTTCATCCCAAGAAAAACAAAGTATCAACAAAGGCTATGGTCGCTGCTTGGGGAGAAAGTTCAGATGAGGAGTCAGATGATGAAGAAGAATATGAACAAGCACTTATGGCAATTGGTGAATCAGATGAGAAATCTAGGTAAGTATATTCCATCTCAAAGACAAGATTAAATTCCTGTCCAAAGAAAAACTCTCTGAATTACTGCTAGACTTTATTGATGAATCTGAAGTAATTAATAAGGAAAAGGAACAGTTTTCTAAGGAGTGTGTGATTTTAAAAGCTAAGTGTATAAACCTGGAACTCAGAGTAAGTGAGACTATAAGTGAAAACACTGCTCTGAAGAACCAGATTCATCCACTTGAGACAAATGTCCTAGAGTTAAAATCTGAAAATCTAAAACTGAAACTAGGAACCAGTAAGAAGATAGCTGACAACTCTCAACTCACCTTAGAAGAAAATGTAGGTAAACTAAAAGATGAGTTGTATAGGAAGGATGAACAGATAAGAATGTTGAAGGAGGAACTTGGTAAGGTTAAGCATGAACTAGACAGAACTTGTAAATGGAACAGATCCTCCGATGCTTTGACATGGCTACAGGAACATCATAGTAGCAATAAGAGAGGACTTGGCTTTGGGAATCAGCTGCCTAAATGGGATCCCAAATGCAAGTACGTCGCCCTTCCTAAGAAAAAAATTTGTACCCACTGTGGTAAGACTGGTCACTACAAAAGTGAATGCAATGCAAAAGAACAGGCCAATCAAACGAATAAAAGTATTGTTCGAGGGAAAAATTGGTTACCAAATTGGGCTAAAAAGAATTTAATTCATCCTTTTGCTTATAGAAAGGGACCCAAACTAGTTTGGGTTCCTAAGACTAACCCGTGATTTTCTTTTGTAGGTTCAAGTGAAAAGAGGCAGCCAAATTTAGTACATGGATAGTGGCTGCTCAAAACACATGACTGGTAACAAAGACCAGTTCCTTTCACTTGAGGACCTCAAAGGAGGAAATGTCTCCTTTGGAAATGGAAAGAAAGGTAAAATTATTGGGGTTGGTAAGGTAGGTAACGATGACAATCGCTCCATTGAGAATGTCTACCTAATAGATGGCTTGAAATATAGCCTAATCAGTGTGTCACAACTGTATGACAGAGCTAACTTGGTAGCATTCACCTCTACAAAATGTTTTGTAATAAATCTTATCACTGACAAGATTATTTTGCAGGTAAAAAGAGTGAACAATATATACATCATAGATCTGTCCACACTTTCAGAAAAAGAATTAACATGCTTAAGTGTGCTGGACAGTGATCCTCTCCTTTGGCATAAGAGACTTGGACATGCAAGTCTGAGTCAACTTAACAAACTAGTCTCCAAGGACTTAGTGATAGGTCTCTAACATTAAGTTCAAGGAAGACCAAGTATGTGAGGCTTGTGCAAAGGGGAAGCAAGTAAGATCCTCTTTAAAAAGCAAGAAAGTGGCAAGTACCACCAGATCGATGGAACTGGTCTATATGGATCTTTGTGGTCCTATGAGAACCTTAAGCAGAGGTGGTAAGAGATATGTGATGGTGCTTGTTGATGACTATTCTAGATTTACCTGGACATTGTTTCTAACATCTAAAGATGAGGCATTCTACATGTTTACTTCCTTTGTTAGAAAAATTCAAAAACAATTAGGAAATCAACTTGTATCAATTAGGTCTGGTCATGGCACTGAATTTGAAAATGCTAAATTTGCTTAAATTTGTGATGAGCATGGAATATATCACAACTTTTCTGCTCCTAGAACTCCACAACAAAATGGAGTAGTTGAAAGAAAGAACAAGACACTTGAAAATATGGCTAGGACTATGCTTCTTTCTAGTAAACTACCTCACAGCTTCTGGGCAGAAGCTATTAATACTACATGCTATATCATAAACAGGTGCATGACTAGACCACTTGTAGAGAAGACTCCCTATGAGTTACTTAAAGGGAGAAAGCCAAGTATATCCCACCTTAGGGCTTTTGGTTGCAAGTGCTTTGTGCACAACAATGGTAAAGACCCCTAGGTAAGTTTGATCCCAGAAGTGATGAGGGAGTATTCTTGGGATATTCTTCACATAGTAAGGCTTATAAAGTCTATAACAAAAGAACTGTGTGTGTTTAAGAAAGAGTGCATGTAGTTTTTGATGAAACTAACATCCTTTCTGGGAGATAGGAACAAGAGGATGAAGAAATTGGGCAGGTCAGAAACTTAGTCCAAACTAGAGCAACACTGGAGGAAGGAACAGGTGATGGAACAGGTTCATCCCTCCCTGGAAACATGACAGGGGGAACTAAACAAATTAATTTCCAAACATCATTGGAACCTGGACCTGATCCTATTCCACAACAAGGCACTAAAGGAACTTCAAGGAGTAACCAGTTGGTTGTGAAACCATACAGATATCAAAGTTCTCACCCTATTGAGAACATTATCACTAATCCAACCTCTGGAATCAAAACCAGATCCTCTTTGAAGAATCTGTGTGCTTTTGATGCTTTCCTATCTTATTGAACCTAAAAATGTTGTTAAGGCTTTGCAGGATGCAGACTGGTGAACGAAATGCAAGATAAACTCAACCAATTTGAAAGAAGTCAATTTTGGCATCTAGTACCAAGACCCTTGAACAGATCAGTAATTGGCACAAAATGGGTCTTCAGAAACAAACTTGATGAAGATGGAACAGTTACAAGAAACAAGGCAAGATTGGTGGTTCAAGGATACAGTCAGGAGGAAGGCATAGACTATGATGAAACCTTTGCTCCAGTGCCAAGGCTGGAAGCAATAAGACTCCTCATAGCCTTTGCTTCTTACATGGAATTCACCCTTCACCGGATGGATGTCAAGAGTACCTTCTTAAATGGATATCTAAAGTAAGAGGTGTTCGTCAAGCAACCTCCATGGTTTGAGAACAAGGAGAATCCTGATCATGTGTACAAACTTGACAAAGCACTATATGGACTCAAGCAAGCTCCTAGAGCATGGTATGAAAGGTTATCAAAATTCTTGCTTGAGCATGACTACAAGAGAGGTAAAATTGATAATACTTTATTCTTAAAAGAAAAAGGTAAATATCTCTTGGTAGTTCAGATATATGTAGATGACATAATTTTTGAAGCAACTACTGAAAAGTTAAGTAAAGAATTTGCTAAACTAATGGGGAGTGAATTTGAAATGAGCATGATGGGTGAGCTTAGTTTCTTTTTAGGCTTACAAATTAAACAAAATTCAAAAGGAACTATGATCCATCAGCAAATGTATGTGAAAGAGTTTCTTAAAAGGTCTAAAATGGAAGATTCCAAAGAAATTGACACTCCTATTGCAACAGCCACAAAACTAGATGTAGATGAACCTGGTTCATATGTTGATCAAAATCTGTATAGGGGAATGATTGGTTCACTACCGTATATCACTGTTAGTAGACCTGACATTGTTTTCAGTGTAGGACTTTGTGCAAGATTTCAGGCTAATCCAAAAGAATCCCACCTAACTGCAGTAAAGAAAATCTTGAGATACTTAAAAGGCACCATTGATCTATGTTTTTGGTATCCAAAAGGTAGTAACTTTAATCTTGTGGGATATGTTGATGCTGATTATGCAGGTTTTCTAGTGGATAGAAAGAGTACCTCAGGTATGGCACATTTTCTGGGCTCATGTCTTGTGTCTTGGGCCACTACAAACAGAATTTTGTAGCTTTATCCACTGTTGAGGCTGAGTATGTGGCTACAACTTCATGTTGTGCTCAATTATTGTGGATTAAACAGCAACTGCTAGATTTTGGAATCGATGTTGGATGCATCCCTATCTTTTGTGATAACAACAGTGCTATAAGTATGACAAAGAACCCCGTCCATCATAAAAGGACTAAGCACATAGATGTTAGACATCATTTTTTAAGGGATAATTATGAGAAAGGATTGATCTCTATTGAATTTTTTGCTACTGATAAACAGATTGCTGACATCTTTACAAAAGAACTAAGTAGAGAGCATTTTGTAAGGAAAAGGTTAGAGTTAGGCATGATTAAGATCACCTAATTGAACCAGTTCATAATGTACATAAAAAAAGGGAAAAAAATATTTGGCTAGAAATTCTAAAATTTGTGTAAATAATCAGATTAATTGTTGCTCAGTCTCATGCTGTATATAGTATACTCTCTTGCCATGTTTTGAAATGACTCATTGGTTACTAATGATGTTTTTCTCTATTGTTGAAAATTGAGGCTTGATCAAGAGGATTCTGACATGATGAACCTAGTTCATCAGTGTTGGTTCATCTGAAAGGCAAGGTATGTGTTCTCTACTATACACACTTTGAAATATTAATAGTTAATCATGCGCAGAACTCTACCTAATCAAAATCTCTTCACACTCTATCCTTATCCCATTTTTGAACCAGTTCCGTCCACACTAAGACTCCAATTAAAACTAAACCGCCTAGAACCTAGGGAAGCAGTAATTGTCACCTCTAAATGATTAGTTGAAAAGGTGATAAGACCTCTATTTGACCCAAAAATCATGCCGTTATATATTAATTACTTCCTCCTTTTAAAAACCCCCCATTATCACCTCTGAAATCACTCACCAACTTTATAACCTTCGAAACCCTTCCATCTTCTTTGCCCTCATTCTCAATCCAAAATCTTATTCTTCCATCTTTAATCAACAATGTCTAACCCTTCGAATAACCCTGGTACTCCATCTTCGACTTCTTCAACACCTCCACCACCAAGTCCTACTAATTCTCAACCATGTCCCACTATTCCTCAACCTAGCCCTAGTCTAGAACCCAGAAAAAGATGGGTTAAAATGCTCGCCAAGAAAGCAGTGGCTACAGGTTCTCTCACCAGAAAATTGAATGCCAAATTACAAGCTAGTCAGGTTCAAGAATCAGACAATTCCAGTGATTCGTTCAAATCAGCTACTGAGGAAGCAGCAGGATCATCTGATTCTGAACAGGTATCATCTGTACCAAATATCACTTCTAAGAATGTGTCTGAAATAGCGGAGAACTTAGAAAATAAGTTTGTGTTGATTGGGTCTGTGAAAAATATGGAGTTGCCAGAAGTAAGACGAAGAGGTGGTAAAAATAAAATTAGGGAAAAAATAGAGAGAGAGATAAGTCGGAGTGAATCAAGGGGAACAGGGGAAGAAATTACTAGATTGTCTATTCGTGGTACTGAAACAGTAGTAATAGAAGAGGGAGCCAAGAAGTCAAGAGGAAATGAATCAAGTGAAACGGCTGAGGGATTAGTAAATCTAGGAAAATCTACAGATGAACCTGGTTCATCCATTGAGGAGACATTGGCAGATCTTATGAATAAGTTAGGAGAGAGTTATAAACCAAAGAGGAAAAGGACTCCAAAGACTAAGGAGTCTGAAACTGCAGGAGCAAGTAAGAAGAGAAAAGTCACTCCATCTGTTGGTTCTGAAACTCCTCTTCCAAGAGGAAGTTCCACAAGAAGTGCACTAAGTCAGAGTGAGGAGGTAGTTACAAAAGGATTTGAAGGAAAGAAAGAGAAATAAATCTGAGAAGGGAAAGGAGAAAATTGATGAGCCTATAGAGGCTGTGGAGATTGAGGAGATGGACCTGGTCCATCAAGATAATCAAAGGGCAGAAGTTAAGATGCAGACTCATAAACCAAAGAAAGCCAAGACTTCTTCAACGAAGTCTGCATCTGTATCTGCTACACCCTCAACTATAGCCAAGAGAACCAGGTCTACAGTAAAGTCAAAGAAAGTTCAAATTCATGAATAGGAAGATTGGAGTACTGATGAAGAAGATGAGACTACTGGAGAGAAGGACAATTTGACTAAGTTTGGGAAGCGCACCATTTTGAAGGGGAGGTTGCTGAAAGATTTGGAGGAATCTGGAATGGTCTATCTGATGGATAAGATGGAGGTTCAGGGCTGGAATGACATGGTCCTTCAGCTGGATGGGAGGTTGTCCAGAAGTGAGATAGTCGAGTTCATGGCCAATGTTGTAATCAAGGACGGCAGAGTCTCTAGCCAAGTTAAGGGGACCAAAATTTCATCTGATCCCATAGAATTGGGAGAAGTGCTTGGGATCCCGTCTGAAGGATATGATGATTACACCAGGCAGAGATGGCCCAGCTTGGATGCTCTTCCCACTGCTTTAAAAATCACCATAAGGTTTTGTGACAATGAAGAGTAGGTTGAAGCAGTTGTCTACAAAAGTGAGATGAAGCCTCCTCACAAGGTGGTGTTTGAGTTCATTAACAAGTGTGTACTGCCAAGGTAGGAGAGAAGGCACATAGAAAATTACATGGACTTAGTTTTCATGGAGTGCCTAGACAGTGGAAAGCAGATCAACTGGCATTCCTTCATCACCCAGCTCCTGGACAGGGTGGTAAATGGTTCCAAGGCTCATGTCATTCCTTATGGCTTCATCCTCACAACTGTACTTGCTCACTACAAGGTGCCTCTGAAGAAGGCATAAATGGCTATAGTTAAGGATCACTTTGGCAAAAACACTCTTCTAGCCTGTGACTATGTTGTCAATGTTCCTAAAATTGAACCTGGTTCACCAAGGAAGACTCCGGTGAACAGCAAAGTCAGAGTACTTGTGCAGGAGGGTGAGGCTAAGGATGCAGAAATACTTAGGCTGAAGAACTGCCTGGCTGAGGTTGAACATGAGAGGGATGCTCTCAGAACTGAGCTTGCCAAAGAAAAGGAAAAGAATGAGGGGATTCTTAATGATATGCTATCTCTTCTCCAAGCTAAAAATGCAGCCTCCACCCCTTCCCAGCCTTAGTAGTCCATCCTGTCTTCGACTTTTAGTGACCCAGATTAGGGATTTTTCTTATTTCTTTTGCTCATGATGTTAACTGTTTTTACTTCTTCTTGTGGATTGTGGTTGAACAATGCTTGTATCAATGAATTCTGCCGATTTTTCTCTTTATCTTGTTTCATTTTCTTTGATAGATTGCGTTCTTGGTTTACTATTGATAATTGATCCATGATTGCACTTGCAGTTGCCCCAGTCGCCATGAGTAATTATTAAAAATCTGGGACTCTTATAAATTTGCAACTTTTTGATGATGCCAAAAGGGGGGAAATTGTTATGTTCTATTCTGAACATGTGATATTTATAACCTAATGAACCTGGTTCTTTTATGATAAATTCTCAATACTCTAAAATGTGTTAATATTGGATTAAGTTGGTTACAGGACTAAGCACAGAGTTTAATGTTGGATTACGTTGGTTACAGGCCTAAGCACAGAGTTTGTCATCATCAAAAAGGGGGAATTTGTTGTCCCAAGAAATTGAATGGTTTTGAAGATTGACAAAGGAACTCAAATATAAACCAGGTCCATCACTGAATACATAGACACATGCAGAGTTAAAAGGCACGTGAGGTGCACATGCAGGAGATAAACAAAATATGCGAATTAAAGAGATATCTCCTAATCGAAAAGATTGCAAAATAATAAGGAGAAGGACTCCTTAGTCAGTAAGAACAGAATCAAAGATAAGGAAGGATTCGAGGAGTTAATATTAACTAGAACTCTTCCACCAAGGAAGAGTAGCATCAGAATTCTAGTACATCTCTTGTTTGTTAATCCTATATATTGTTCAGTGTTCTAATTGTACATGTACGCACAAAAGCAGAAGCAAAAAAAGAATTGAGAGAAAAATTAGCAAGGCAATTTTGCAAGCAGTTCGTGTGAGATTTAAATGTGCGACTCTAAAGCTACTTGGACAAGCTAGAAGAACCCGTTCCAACTGTTGTCTTTTAGTCTAGTTTACTTGTAGTAGGAATTTCAATTTGTACCTTTTTAGCTTTATCTAGAAGCATTTTAAATAGGTACTGATTATTCAAGTTATAGCTAACTTGAAGTTTGTCGCAAATAGCTAGAGGCTAGTTTACCACAAAGGGATTAGAGTTAATCCTAGGTTTACAAAGAGTTTTTGTAAATGTTGTTTTTGGCTCAGTGATTTTAGTGGAGTGTTTGGGAAAATCCTACTGGAAAGTAGGTCGTGGTTTTTTCACCTTTTGAGCCAGGTGTTTTCCACGTAAAATCCTTGTGTTCTTTATTTTCTGTATTTATTATTCCGCAAACAGTATAGGTTAGAACACATAGAAGAATCTGGTCCTTCTATAACTAGTGCACGTGAAAATCGAACACCACACAAATCATCCTCCCCCCCCCCCCTCTTGTGTGGTATTGAAGTTTTAGAACATCAGTTGGGCTCGAGGTTAAGTATATTGGTGAGGCGGACCCTTGGAGCCATGTCTTAATCCTACAACCATGGCAACATCATCCATTTTCTTCTGACCCGGCAAGCTTCCTGTGTCGTTTTGAATTGCTTGTGTTGTGGCTTTTAAAACTGAATAACTTATGATCTTGCTTGATTTCAGCCCATTTTCTACCATTTCTCCCATTTTTACCACATCATTAAAAGGTATACCCACAGCCGAGATCAAATTCCCAAAATAAGTAGGCTCTTGAGCTTGAAGAAAGTACTCAACCATCTCGGTTTCTTCCATCGGGGGATTGACTCGGGAAACTTGTTCTCTCCATCTGAGCCCATATTCCCTAAAGATTTCATTAGGCCTCTTTTCCATATTGGTGAGGGACATGCGATCTGGGATAATTTCTATGTTGTACTGAAAGTGTCGGGAAAAGGCCTGAGCCATATCATCCAATGTGTACCACCTGCTAGCATCTTGGCAGGTGTACCACTCCAGAGCTACCCCACTCAGACTCTAACTAAAATACACCATCAATAACTCATCCTGTCCCTCGGTGCCTCTCATCTTACTGCAATAACCTCTCAAGTGGACTACGGTATCCCTATGTCCGTCATACAAATCAAACTTTGGCATCTTAAACCCAGCAGGCAGTTGGACGTCCGGAAACAAGCACAAGTCTTTGTAAGACACGCTCACTTGGCTCCTTATCCCTTGAATGTTTCTTAAAGACTGCTCTAAGATTTTCACCTTCCTGGATATCTCATCTTGCTCCACTGTCTTAGCAGGATTTTAAGTTTCACCGGGAGGCTCAAAATGAGGAGCGTAAGAGTATGGATCTGATACCTTGAAAATTAGTTCTGGAGCATAGTGTTGGGAATCGGGGACTTTAAACACATTCTCGCTAGAGGATTGAGGAAGATTAGATGGTGGAGGAACTACAAAAACATGAGTGGTTAAAGGAGCGGGATATGAGGTGGTTTTGGGGGGTGGAGTGTGAAGAGGTTATGGGGAGATATCAGCAGCAGTGAGAATCTGGATTGGGGACAGTGGCGGAATAGTGACGAGGCTTTCAGTGTAGTTAGTGAGAAATAATGGTGGAGGACAACCACTAATCCAAGCTTGGTATATTTCGGCCATCTGTCCTTTCAACCTTTGGACCTCTTCTTTCAACTCAGATTCTGATTCAACAATCTCCTTAGGCGGATCAACAACACATGTGTCCAAGTCTTTGCTAGCCATGGCTACCTCACTCTTTGACCTTGTGTTGTACGGATGACTCGCCAGAATGCCACAAACTAACCACCTTCTGTTACGATAACAATGAAAGTACCAAAGAGGATCAAAACAAATCCAACATGTTAGCGTTAGGGCATTTATCAGATAGAAATATCACATTGCGTGCAATGCACCTAGCAACAATTAACGGTTCTAAAATATAACGACCCGATCGGTCATTTTGAGAGTTAGGGCCCCGACTCCCTAATAACTGCTTTCCCTACTTTTATATCTGCTTATGAGACTTGTCGGAATGATTAGTTGCAAAATTCGGAGAGTTTTTGGACACATAGTCCGTACATATGAGTTTAAGCTTTAGCAATCAGACCGTAGTTGGAATTGTGAGAAGGCGGGTCCAAAATGGGATTCTGTCGACTCCGTTATCTCCGTTGGGTGATTTCGGAGTTACGAGCGTTCCCGGAATGTGTTTTCGAGGTCTGTAGTGGATTTAGGCTTGAATTGGCGAAAGTTAGAATTTCGGCAATTTCGGCCGATAGGTGAAATTTTGATATCGGGCTCGGAATGGAATTCCAAGAGTGGATGTAGGTTCGTAGTGTCTTTATGACTTGTGTGTAAATTTGAGGTCATTCGGACTAGTTTTGACGTGTTTCAGCATCGGTTGTAAATTTTGGGAAAAAATCATAAGTTCTTAAGCTTGAATCCATGCATAATTGGTGATTTTGATGGTATATGATGTGTTTTAAAGGCTCCACTAAGTTTGGATAAGGTATTAGGACTGGTTGGTAAGTTTGGTTAAGGTCCGGGGGACCTCAGAGATGTTTCGGATGCTCAACGGGATGGGTTTTGAACATAAAACCAGTTGAAGCATTGTTGGTGCTGGTGTTTTGCACCTGCGGAAGAGGGGCCGCAGGTGCGGACACGCAGGTGCGGAGGGGGCCATCGCAGATGCAGAATTGTCCTGGGTCAGCCAGGCTCGCACATGCGGCAAGAGTACCGCAGATACGAAGTCGCAGATGCGGCCCAGTGACCGCAGGTGCGGTTCCAACCCACTTAAGGATTTTTCGCACCTGCGATGTATTTTACGCAGGTGCGGTCCAAGGGGGCGCAGGTGCGGGATCGTTGAGCAGTTTATACCAAAATCCGTTTGAAATTCATATTTTTTAAAATGATTTGGAGCCCGGGATTAGGTGATTTTGAGTGGGTTTTGAAGAGAAGACTCATTGGTAACGATGCCTAATCTTATTTTACTTGTATATCATTAATCTATAGCAATTTCTTCAATAATCAATGAATTTGGGTGAAAAATCATGAAAATGGGAGGAAGGTTCCCCAAATAGAAATCTGAGAATTTAATGAGATTTTGACGTCAGTTTTTGATGATTCTTGTTCGAGTGAGTTCGTGAGTGAATGGGTGCTCTAAATTTGTAAATTTCACTCGATTCCGAGACGTGGGCCCGGGGGACTTTTTGGGCAATTTTCCTAATTTTGCGTATTAGCCTTGAACTAATTAGCTAGATCGATTTCTTACAATGATATTTACATTATTCAATTGAATTGAATAGATTTGGGTCGTTCGAAGTCGGGTACTCATGGCAAGAGCGTGGTTTTGAGTTGAGTAGAGCAGTCGAGGTAAGTGGCTTGCCTAACTCTGTGTTGGGGACTTCCCCTTAGGTTGTTTTGATATTATATTTTGTGTGGGCGCCGTGTACGTGAGGTGACGAGTATGTGCACGGGCCATTGTTGCTAAAATTCCATTTTGCCTTCCTTGCCATAAATCATTTCACTCTTATTCCGATGTTTAATGTGCTAATTGTGTAGTTTAGATTAGGAATGAGCATGTCTACCTGTTTTACCTAAAATTCCTATTTGATACTATGTGCACCATGTTTAGGTAGTCCTATCATGTGATTTGCATGTGACTTTTCTCCTGAACAGTTTAAATAAACCTTATCCGGCATTCATTCACATTTCATAGCTAAATTGGGACTATGGACGTATTCCGAGAGCTTTCCCCATGTACTGCATATTTAAATTGGGAGGACGTATTCCGGGAGCTTTTCCCCTGTACTGCATATTATTGGGACTACGGACGTTATTGATACCCAATTTTTCCCAAAATATTTTAATAATTGCATATATACCTTCAAAATCATGCATTAGTAGTAATTGGCAATTTTTTCATAATTTTTCCACATTTTTATAAATTTGTCTAGCATTTTATTTCCAATAAATAACTACAACACAAATGATTTCAAAAAAAACATTTCTTGATTTAATTATTCCGTAAATAGCCAATTTGGCACCTTTTTCCTATAATTGCAATAACTTTGTAATTATAGCCCAAGCATATAATTTTGTACTATTTTTACCAGAAATTAGTCCTTTGTATTTTAAAATACTAAATAATCTCTTTAAACTATTTTCTATACATGAAATTCATTTTTTATGATTATTAGCTATTTTATAAATTATTTTAACTAATTTAGATTGGATATTTAACAAATAGCCCATTTTTTTAATTCAATTACAACCTTACTAAACCAGCCCAAAACCTTAATCAGACCAGCCCAAATACCCAGGCCCAATCCCAAATCCTACCCGACCCAATTCCGACCAAATCCTGGTCGTTGATCATTTTTGATGAATGGTCGAGGTTTAATCTTTCCTAATTTAACCTAATTACCCCCCCCCCCCAAACCTCTCATTCACTCCTCACTCACCCGCCGTCACTCCTCTCATTCTCTCTCAAACCCCCTCTTCCCTAACCCTGACTTCCACCCGCCATTGCTTGCTCGCCGTTAATTATGGTGGTTCACTCACCCCTAGCCCTAATGGCTCCCCTCCTATGGCCGGGATTCTTGCTGTCTTGGGGTCCCCAAGGGGACCAGTGGTCGTTCACTCACCCCTAGACTTGTTCTCACCATTCTCAGGCCACCATGGCTCGATTGAGTAAGATCATCCTATTTTATTACTAAATCTATGGCTTCTGAGCCGGAATCTCTCTATCTCTGGTTTATCTCTCTCAACACCCTAATCTTATCTCTTGACTCTTTAGATCTGTAACAGATCTGAGGATATTTGAGTTGTTTTACCATTTTTCTATAAAAATCTTTCGATTTTTCAAAGTGTCTCTTAATCTTCATAACTAGGGTTTCTGAACCTCTCTTCAAAACGATTTTTCTCTGATTTTAAGTGATTATTCTATAATCCTTATTGTGTTTAAACGGTTTTATTTAGGGTCTCCTCTAATTAATTATGTTTAAAAACCTAATTTCTTGGCTTAGCTTTGGGTTCTGAGTTTGTCTTTGCTGATTTGTTATGCGATTTGTGTGTATGCCTGTTTCTCATGAATATATTCTGAGTCTCTGTGATTTCTACCCTATTATGCTTATTAGGGTTTCTGATTTGTTTCTTTCCGACTATATTATGTTTATTTTGTCTATCGACAGAAATTGGTGGTAATTTCCCCTAATCAGTACTAGTTTCTATTTGAATCCCTGATTTCCTGTGATTGATACCCTTTACTGGTTTCCTGTGATGATGTAATTTACTAATTTTCGGTTTATAAATTATTTTTCTTGCCTTATTATGTGGTTGACTACATTATTTACTGATTCTTAATATCGTTTCCATAATTTGGACTTTCTGAACCTAGCCCTAATTATTGGTTCTATACTTGTATTGTTTGAAACCTTTCCTTATCCGTTACATATGATTTCTTTACTGGTTACCTATCTTTATACCATTTGAACTGCTTCCTTTAACTAAGGGAGTAGTTGGACTGATTTTACTCTAATTGATTCTGAGTTCTATAATTAATTTCTTACCTTATTTACCTAGCTTTCAAACTACTATATATATTGCTCTCTTCTACTCTCATTAGAAACTCATACACACAAGAACGAACATTAGTTCACATCTCTCATACACTCAAAAACTCTTCTGCTTTTTTTGTTACTTGCTATTGTTACTAAATTAGCCGGCTGCAAGCCAAGGCTAATAATTGCACTCTCCTGCTCTTCACTTTGTGTTTACTCTCTTTACTGGTATGTTCTGATTTTAAATTCAAGCTCCCAAACCAATGTGTTTCCTACTGCTTCAGTTTATCATATTCCTGATTTGTTTCTGTCTATTGTTTTGATGTTCGACATGTAATTAACCTGTTTACATTATTGCTTCACCCAGCATGTTAGTTATGTCCTACCCTTTTTAGGATCAGCATGTTACTCCCCTTGTAGTCTGTCTCAGTGTGACTCTACTATGTTTTTGAATGCTTGTCTATTTGTTGTCCAGTTCTGGCATGCACCTATTTTTGCAAAACTGGTTTTTTACCCTAAGTTGTTTTGATGCTATGCTTAATCATGCCTAGTACTTCTATGTCCTCTTTGTTGCTATGAAATCCTACTATGTCATCTCCCAATCCCATGAACCCCCTAAAGCACTTCTGATTCTATAACTATGTTCTAATTAGCACTCCTGAATCCATGTCTTACTATTTGCACTATTAGCCACCCCTTAATTGCAAAAGACTTCTGTTTATTATATGTTTATTATGTGTCCCCGGTCCCCAACAATCCCTGTGTGAAGGGTTGTTATTTGAGTATTGCTGAACCTGTTTGGCTCCGTATTTGATCTGTTGTTTGTTTGATTATCTAACTCTTGTCAAAACTATTTTATTGAACAATTCTTCTATTTTATAAAACTACTTCAACTGAGTCTTTTTTCAAATACTGCTTTCCTATTAAAACTTTTTCAAACTATGTCAGCACTCTCACTCTACTCTTAGGTCCTTAAGTTATGCCCCTCCAGTGTGTGACTGCTTTGGGATCCTTGCGAGATCCCTTTGAACTCTGAAGCACTGGGGCTGGCTCTTCCATACTGTACTTACTCAGTTCTGGTTATAAAGTCTGGGTTTGAGCACTGCCCGGGATCCTTGAGGTCCTTAGGGAACTCTGACACACCCAGACATGAGAAAGTCTATGACTTTGGCATATGAGGCTATGGACAATTTGGTACATTTGGGCGTACTTCAGGCTCCCTATAGTTTAACTTCTTCTTTTCCCTTATCTATTTATGTAATTTATTCAGCTGGTCTGTAATAATTATTTGTAAACAGATATTGGGGTTGGCTAGTGAAATGGGGAGGGTAGTTATATATTCTATCATTGGGTAGAAATCATGCCTTAGGCTTTTACATTCCCTATATATTCATTATAATTCATGCTTAGGACCAACATATTAATTCAAACCATTCCAAACATGAATTAGATATAATGTCTTTAAGTCTTTCATGTTTACTACTTTAATGTACAGCATGTCCTTAATTTATGCTTATGCCTACCACTTAGAAATCCTGCTCTTAGGATAATAAAATCAATATAAAACTGTTGCTCCTGTGCATTCAAAACCATGTCTCCATCGTCCTATAACTCTTTGTGCATTATAGAAATCATGCATTTAGGAATTCTGCACATCCTGAAATTATGTCTTAACCATCCTGCATTTATATGTGAATATTAGATATCCTGCTCTAGGATTTTGTTTGCATCTCCTTAACCACGCCTAGTTTAACTACTGACTCACGAAAAAGGTAAAAACAATCTCACATATATTATCCTGTTTTAGATCAAACTGGCAACAATCCCTGCATTTTCGTAACACCTAGAACAGCATGTTTTTAGGAAAAAATAACTTATGAACTTTCTAAAGGTTAACAGGCTTAAAAATCAGTAGTCAAACTGATTAGGCCCCTGCTTCTGAGTTTATAAAAATAAAGATGCATATTTATGTGCATTGACATTCACTTAGATATCCTATCTTAGGATCCTGTCTAATAAAACTGCCTCTTGTTTGTGTTTGAGACGTGCGGATTATGTGCATTACTTGTGGAGGTAAATCTGGGCCTCACAACTGCTTTCCTGCATTTATTTGATCAGTCATATTTGTTCTTGCCTGTCGCTTAGAATTTATCCTTTTAAATCCTTAGGGGTTTGTCTAGAACTACCTATACTTAGAGGTCCTAAATTCCTCCATGACCATTAAGAAGGTACGGATAACAACACGCATAGAGATCGCTTAATAATCGCTAAGGGGTGGGGTAAAGGGTAGATATGGATAAGATGACCGGTGCACTAATGCCACGTGTAGCCCCTCACTGAGGAGTGATTACCGGGCATGTCATTGATGTGATCCTATAGGATAAACAACTTAGGACTCCCCTATCCCCTACATATGTGTGCTTAAACAACTTATTCAGTTAGTGTTATTGTGAGCCTTAATAGGTGCCCTAACGCACTTTAATTCGTTAGGTGGTGACTCTTCAAATCCTTACATCCCTTATCCCAAAAGGAAATGATTTGTCCCAATAATGTCAAAAACCCTGACTGATCCGAAAGGAGAGGAAAGAGGGGGGCACGACAGCATGGCGACTCTGCTGTGGATTCTAGGCTTTTACCATTACAAACCATTTTTATGAATCCATCTAAGTATGCCTGGTTTTTTACCTGCACCCTTTCCCTTTCCCCTTTATGTGCAATTAATTGTTTAATTTTCCAAGTATTTATTCTTTTAAATGAAACTGACATGTTTCTTTTTGTTTTCCTTTGTAACTGCTTTTCAATCATAACTGTTGTATTTACCGCTTTCATAACGTGCAAATACATGACAACATGCTTTTATTGCTTATTTTATTGTTGCATAATCATGCTCAACATCATATTCCACTTGTGCCTATACAAATCCTATAGCAACGCTTGATGAGTGGTTGCGCTCTTCCATTTTATATCACCCCCTAAATTCATAAAGGCTTATTTGCGATAAAACTAGTCGATCAGCGGTGCAGTCGACGGTTCCGTGCCTTTCCCCCGCTTGAGCGTACTAGTATAGACCCCCATAGTAACCCTACTCTGATTATAATTGTACATGCATCATGGTCAAACCTAGCGGGTTAATATGTTGCCCACATAATAACCTTTAGGAAAATCCTTGTCCAAAAGTCCACTGGGGTTTCCATAATCCCAACGGACGCAATCACGATCTGTGCATTAATTTGTAGAGCTAAGTGCCAATATGCTAATCACTGATGTATAAGTAGTTGAATCAGGAGGAGGAAATGGTCTAACCTTATCTATTTTGCAAAAAATGAGGCACGAAGTCCCCAGATTTGGTATGGTCCAAAGAATACCACCATTGTTATTGGATTGGTGGGAAGACCTTTCGCTAAGTGACAAATACCATGTGAAGAGGGTCCTCGGAAACTTACCGTCTTTACTGAATATCCAACCAAATAATATGTTGATCGAAGCAGCCACTATGTTCTGGGATAGAGAAAGGTTTGTGTTCCATTTTGGCAACATAAATGACCCCCCTCTTGGAGGAGATAGGGGGCTTCGCGGGATTACCTTGGGACAGTCCAGGTTTGTTGGTGCCGAAAAACCCTGCCACTAGGGGGTTCCTGAAAATGATGGGTTTGAAAAAGAACGATGATTTAGAGTGCCTAACAGAGTCCTACATACCTTTTGACTATCTCTATGAATGATACACCCATAGAAAATCCTATCGTATCTTCCACGATGAATTCTCTATTACTTCTTTGGGTCATATTCACCGCAGGGTTTTTATTTTCGTTGTTTGGTTCCTGGGTATGATAGTATTTCCAACCAAAGAAGATAGGATTCACACTAGGCTGTCTATGGTATCCAAAACCTTAATGGAGGGGATCTAGG
This sequence comes from Nicotiana knightiana, assembly GCA_005239525.1. NCBI lineage: Eukaryota > Viridiplantae > Streptophyta > Magnoliopsida > Solanales > Solanaceae > Nicotiana > Nicotiana knightiana. The sequence goes on from ML392341.1 coordinate 114,769, forward strand.
GGCAAACATATACCATTATCTCTACGATCATAGCAGACATATACCGAGATTTGGACCGCTTGATCACGCTCAACTATGTCTAATAAAAGACTAAGCGGGCGTTGCAAATATAATTCTTGGTATTATGCCCAGAGTCGATCCCACAGGGAATTAACGTATCAATCAAGTCTTTAGAATACGCAACTTTTACTCAATCAATTATCTCAAGACTTTTTGAATATAAATTGGTGATGTTTTACTAGTTCTACTAACAATAATAATAACTAACGATTACTAACAATGTGTTGTAAACAATTATGATAAAGGTCTAAGGCTATGGTTTCCCCCGTTGGTGAACTTACTTCTTGGATATTTCATATAACTCGATTAATTATCTCTATCAATCATGAACACTCTATCTACCATAAATCTCTCTCAAGTAATTATGATAATTTACTAGACGCACTCTCTCAAGTTACGCTAGCTAGATTGCATTACAGTTTACTTTAGATTGCACCCGAAGTATCGTTATCTCTAATCCAACCTCTAAACCCTCNATAGAGATTAATCAACCAATCAAAACTATATTAATATCACAATAAGATATCCCCTCAAAGGGTTCCACCAAAACCCTAGATTCAGAAAATTAACTACTCATATTCATAAGAATCAATTCTAAAATAACTTGCATAATTGAACTACAAAATAATAAATAAAAGCTATAAAAATCAATGTTTGCTTCACTGAGTAGTAATCCACACGTTTTTCTTCACTTCAATGGCTTCTCCCTTCAAGTTGTGTTTTTGGGTCTATTTATATGTTTGGGATAACCCTTAAACATGTAGGAGACTTCTATTCAAACCGGGAAACATTAAAATCTTCAAAAACTCGAATTGGATCAGACTATGGACCTGGATTTATGGCCCAAACGCCTGGATAAATCCAGGCCAGGCCTGGCCTTAATGCTCAAATGCCCGGCTATAGCCCGGTGCACTCCTCTTCGCCTCTTGAGCGTATTTTTGACGTTTTTGCATCAATTTAGCTCGGCTTCCATCTCCAATTCACCTACACATGAAATAGACTCCATTATGCACATAAAAAGTGTATTTTATCATTAACGCACATAAAATGTAAGACATATAACGTGTAAACCATGAATTCTAGCCACACATTACCGCTGCCAAAAGGGGTTCAAACACTTTGAGGGTTGTAATCTGCTACTACAGGTTTGGTTATTGGAGCATTTCCAAAGGGGTCAATATCGTCAAGAGTTTCCACGAAGGGCGTGGAATGATCATATAGCCTTCCATCACCCTAAGAGAATGACCTACATCCCAGACAGGTTTGCTCAACCGGGAAATGCTATAGAATAGGCGTAGTTGTTTTGACATTTTCACCGAGGACCAGGTTCAATGAATGTTCAAATGGTTCCCTACCAGTGAGTTTATCATCATATCGAGGGACGCTCCGCACCTGGTGTTGATCGGTTTAAGGGGAATATACCCTTATGCTCCCATCAGGGTTATGAGAGAGGCAGACAGGAAGCAATTCATACCGCGAATTTCTAAAATGAGTCATTACAGGGCAGATTTTCAGGACGATGACATCCCGTACAAATGTGAAGCTCAGCATATGTGGAATCTAAAGGTTATTATAGAAAAGGACATCATCGATCCATAAAGGTACCACGCAGGGCATGTACACTTTTACCTATCATGGTTGGAAGACAGCATAGTAGGGATAGTTGAGTCGGGAATCGGTGGGGGAAACATGGTCATAGACGAAGTTGTTGAGGCCCAAGTGAAATATAATAAACTACGCAAAAGGGTTTGTGAGTTCGAGGCCGAGCATCTGGAGAAACACAAGACTGATATGGAACTGATCAATGAGTGGAAGGAAAGGTCTATCAAATCTAATGAAAGGTTGGAACATTTGGAGCGAAAGAGCTACTATGTGTAATTCTTTATGCTCTTCTCAAATGATGTAAATTGAACCATGCCCGACCTGATTCCCGTTTAAGAGGGGATACGTAGGCAGCCCTATGGGTTTGGTCACAATTCAATA